>WNGS01149393.1:78236-93864 GCA_020271785.1 Procambarus virginalis | reverse complement strand
TTTCGAAGAGTAAAATATATGAAATGAATTCAAAGGAGACTAACAAAAAGAGAAAAATTGGGAGAGGAATAGACCAAGGATATACCACACACAATTTTGCCTCCGTAATTAGGGAATCTTAAACAGGCTTATAATAATAGGATTTGATAAACATTAGTAGAGTTCCAGGAATAAATAACACCACCTCGTTCTCCAGAGTGCTACATGACGGCACAGACAGTTGTTGTTGTTTAAGATTCGCTACCCAGAACAAAAAGTTCCAAGAAGCACGGGCTATGGTGAGCCCGTAGTGGACTTGTTGGCACAGACAGGCAGAGAGACAGGAATGAGGCTTAATCAGTGCGTCTTCAAGGTATCTACGTCTGGCCAGTTGTGTGGACGGCCTCTGAGCCTTTACCACAAGCTCTCACCGGTAATCGTCTCCATAGATAAGGTTGAGGAGGCAGATGATCTGTTTTATCTGAGTTTACGTGAGGGCCACTAACCCTCTAGTGGCTTCGACGAGTACAGGAAGCCGACGGCTTGTTAAAGGTCCTCCAATTTTCCTGATGATTGTTTTTAGCTGGATTTTAATATGTAAACAGTTTTGGCATTTACGACTTCGGTGGGTAGGAAGTTCCACGGGTTTTTAACCCAGAAGGTCATAACCCATTTTTAAGAAAATACTGGGCTTGCACTCATTATTTTGTGTCATTCAAGTCAATAAAGAGTATAGTGAGATTGGCTGGGTCTTGATAGGTAGGCCTACGGTATAGGAAAGAGGGGTTATGAAGGGTGAAGTTCAGGAGCGGTGGAACCTAGTTCTCCAGCTAGTGTGGGCTTGGTCTTGAACTCGGGAAGAGGGGGGGATGCCTAGAATTAGGAGGGAGACGGGTGTTGGAATATGTACTCGTTAAGTGTGACTCTGTTCCTGACAGAACAAAAATATAAATGCCTTGTCCAATGATCCAATTCATTACTTGTTAACTACCTGTACTTGTATGATATAGATATTAGTAAATAGGAAGTACTCAAAGGTACTTTTTATATGGTTAATAATCTGACTGAAGTCTGTGAACTGACAGTTTCTTCCTTATATCATTACCCAGTTTGAATTTAGCCTGTATGACTTCTGTTTCTGATATAATTGTCCTTTACTCTCCGAGTTAACGATTACATTCGTCGAACGATTACAAAATCATTCAACGAATGAAAGATTACAAAAGGCCTACCCGACCACGGCTGCCTACTACCAGTATACTGAACCAGGTGGTCTGTGTAGCTCAGTAAATAACATGGATTATGAAGCACAATTTATGCCTCCGCTGTGTTCTTTTGTAAATTGCTTTAGCCTCCAAAGAACAGATAATGGCCATTAGTCTCCACAACCTTTGTTCTGACCTTATCCTCAGACAGCATAGGGAAGATGTCTTGAAGGTCACTTGAAGGCTGCACAGACTCCTGACGTGGCGCTATGACAATGTGACACAGATCTACCCATTTCCTATACTTCGGAGGCAGAAGCAATTAGAAAATAACACTAACTACTCTGAGATAACAAAATTATTACAGAATGGTTAATGACTTATTCGGAGTGCTTCACCTGATGGGCTCAGTGCCAGGAGTGCTGAGTGAAACTGGGTGTGAAGAGAAGTGTTAAGGCCCGCAGGTGTCATACCAGGTGTCGATACACTAGCAAAACGAAATATGATATATAGTACCGGTGTTGTTACAAAGAAGTGGGCATGGATGGCAGTCTGTGTCAGGAGAGACTCTCGACTCCATTGAGGCCGAACCGGAAGGATAAACCCT
This sequence comes from Procambarus virginalis, assembly GCA_020271785.1. Taxonomy (NCBI): domain Eukaryota; kingdom Metazoa; phylum Arthropoda; class Malacostraca; order Decapoda; family Cambaridae; genus Procambarus; species Procambarus virginalis. The sequence continues at coordinate 92,073 of WNGS01149393.1, read as the reverse complement.
GAAAAAGGCACAATGCCGTAAATAACAGCCTTGTAATGTGATGATGCAAGTTGACCTCCAATCAGGAGACTCACAATCAATGCAAAAAAAAGAGAAACGGACCCTGATTCAAAAGGAGTGAACGCTAATCATTCAAGAGCGGGGATTTAAGCGCTGGAAACTAAAGCTGACCGCTTGCAATTGAAGAGAGAGAATCTGCCTTGGATCCCCCCAGAGATGGCTACGCTTTCCAGAGGCTGAGAGAGAGACAGACTTGACAGAAGCGTTCAGGCTGGTGTCATACACGACAGCTTGATAAAACACATTAATTACACACTCAAGCTGGAAGTAGACTTACAAATAAAGTAGCACCGAGAATCCCGATGAACCCAAAAATATATCTACAGAGCAAAATGAGTGGATTAAATAGGGGTATACATGGAAAAGGGACTCGAGTAAGGAGGAAATAATGGTAAAGCTGGAGCTACGAAGTAAGGTTAGAGACAGAGCACGAAGGAGAGGGAGAGAGTAGAGTTGCCACAATAAAAACAGTAACAGCATTACTCCACCTGCTCTGAGTGACCGCACTCACCCACTACCTGCATGAAGTACTGCCCGGGAGTACTTTATATATGTTAGGAGAGTCCGTCTCCTCCTGTTTCGGTAGTAATAATAGTAACGACGAGGACCATAGTGTATATACCGACGAACAACGAAATTAGATAGTAGAAATCTGAACTATTGAGTTGGACAAACGGGAAAACTATTTTTTACTTGTGTTGCTTTGACAAACTAAACTAACCTAACCTAACCTTCCAAGGCCTAATGCACGATATCCGAGTCCTAGTATAGTACATATGTGTGCTAAACTTGGCCTAGGAATATTTAAGTTTATTTTTTAGCATTATTAATTTCAAAAGAAATCCTACTAGTCAGTACACAACAATCTAAAACAGTACGTACGAATTCGTGACTATTGACGACAGTCACAATAGGTACTATCTAAACAGGAGGATGGGTTGGTTAGGATGTACTTGCCTGGGAGAACTTTAAAGTAAAGTACTAGGATGAAGTACTTGTCTGGGAGCACTATATATATGTTAGGATGTATTAACTTATGTAATAAGGTTAATATCTGGATACATCTGTATTTTAATGCATTATTTTCATCAAACACGACGCCGCCTGGTAGAGCCCTTACGTTACATAAGTCGGCGATTATTTCTTCAAACTTTCTTTAACAACTTTATGATGTTTTGACGCTAAGAGACGCGTTTCGTTGTTCCTTGTCAACATTATCAACGGCAGAGTTCGAGCGGTTGTAAGTTTCTGTGCTGCTGGACATACAGTCAGGTGAAGGTGAAGCAGCTCACTGATGGGGCTAATATATATTGCAACTTACCACCTCCTATGTTCACGGGAGACATCTCCCGTCCACGAGGCTCACCATAGCCCGTGCTTCTTGCACCGCTCCTGTGCCAGGTAAGTTACGGGCTCACCATAGCCCGTGCTTCTTGCACCGCTCCTGTGCCAGGTAAGTTACGGGCTCACCATAGCCCGTGCTTCTTGCCCCGCTCCTGTGCCAGGTAAGTTACGGGCTCACCATAGCCCGTGCTTCTTGCCCCGCTCTGTGCCAGGTAAGTTACGGGCTCACCATAGCCCGTGCTTCTTGCCCCGCTCCTGTGCCAGGTAAGTTACGGGCTCACCATAGCCCGTGCTTCTTGCACCGCTCCTGTGCCAGGTAAGTTACGGGCTCACCATAGCCCGTGCTTCTTGCACCGCTCCTGTGCCAGGTAAGTTACGGGCTCACCATAGCCCGTGCTACTTGCAACTTGTTCCGAGTAGCTGAATCAATAACAACAACATCTCCTATGTTCACGGGAGACATCTCCCGTCACGCAGGGTGCAGTCGCACCTCCACAGATCTCCACTATCATCTATTCATACTGGTAATGGCTCAAAAGGGCCACCACTTACGGGCTATTCATGCCCGTGTCACCTTTTGGGTGGCTTAATCTTCATCAATCATCAATCTCCTATGTTTTTACGATGGGCGGTGCAGTATATTGAATGTTATGTCGTGCTCTCCAAACTGGCCGAGAGTAAGTCGGTGCTAGTCTGCTGTTGATTGATGACTTGGTTTGTCTGATGTTTGTTGATTGATGGCTTGGTTTGTTTGATGTTTATTGATTGATGGCTTGGTTTGTTTGATGTTTGTTGATTGATGACTTGGTTTGTTTGATGTTTGTTGATTGATGGCTTGGTTTGTTTGATGTTTGTTGATTGATGGCTTGGTTTGTTTAATGTTTGTTGATTGATGACTTGGTTTGTTTGATGTTTGTTGATTGATGACTTGGTTTGTTTGGTGTTTGTTGATTGATGACTTGGTTTGTTTGATGTTTGTTGATTGATGACTTGGTTTGTTTAATGTTTCTCGCTAATGTCCAATCATCTATTGACGCTGAACTTGTCGACAGTTTTGGTGTTGGTGTTTAGTGAGGATATCTCTGGCGACGCCCTGGTTATGTGTAGAGACCATGTGCTCCTCCTCTGACAAGCTAAATTGTACTAATGTAGCACATACTATGAATATACCTGGGATGTGGGTTCCCTGCAGTGATGGTTCCCTGAAATGATGGTTCCCTGGAATGATGATTCCCTGGAATGAAGATTTACTGAGCTCACTGGGAAGCTGGTCGTTAAGGAGTGGTGGTTCAATGGGATCAGGGTTTCCCAGGGATGGGGGGATTCTGTGGAGTTGGGGGTTCCCGGTGGTAGGGACTCTATGAGATGGGCATTTCCTCGAATAGGGGTTCCCTGAACGTGGAGTTATATGTGATGGCGGCTCACTGAGCGCGGCTATTTCCAATTCATCTCCCACTCAGGTGATAAATGCTAAATATACAATATCTTGAACTGGTTCACAAAATAATTCATATTCTCCCCTCCCCTCCTTACCCAACCACTTTGATTGGACGGTAGAGCGACGGTCTCGCTTCATGCAGGTCGCCGTTCAATCCCCAACCGTCCAATTGGTTTGGCACCATTCCTTACCCCCGTTCTATCCCAAATCATTATCCTGACCTCTTCCAGATACTATAAAGTCATAATGGCTTGGCGCTTTCCCTTCATAATTAAAAAAATGTCCCCACCCATTTTTTTTTACCTTGAGCACATATTTATGTCTCTGTTTTTTATTTCGCGTTCCAGTCAGAAATCCTCTTTCATGTCATTCTGATCATCAGAGCTGCTCTGCATCCATTGTTATTTCTCTGTTAATTAATTCTGCAATAAATGCAAGGCTTTGGACCTCGCAGGTCTGGGGATGAGGAATCCGGATGAGGAATATCGAGGCTCGAGAACGCAAACACATTTTCGTTCGTACAACGGTGTGAGCAAATCCCCCTTCTTTGGCTGCATTCATCCGTTAAGCCGTTCGACAAACAATTTGGAAAATGGAAGCAAACATTTGCTTATCCGATTGTCTGCCCTGTTTTTTTCCCCCGTAAATGTATGCTCGTTGAGTCTGCCGACCTCTGTCTATCTGTCTGCCTGTCTGTCTGTCTGTATTAGTGCGAGAAAGTTCTCACCTGCTAGTACGCCAACAGGGTTTAATCTTCAACGGTCCACTTATCACTCTCCAAAAGTCTTACGCTAACAGCAAAATGCCACAAAAAGAAATAGTTCAGCTGACAGCACTTCTCTGGACCCTCAGACAGCCTGATACACACTTTTCCTCGCCGCAGATAACGCCAATAAACCAACGCAACAGGTTGGAGTTGTTGGAAGCATCTTGACCAAGACGAAAGGTCACCCATCCAACAGGAAGCCAGGAGCACAGAGACAAGCCGAGTACCGCACGGATCACCACTGGGACCTACGTACTGATACATGTTATGTATCTATAGCTAATATTGTATGCAAAGTATGTATACTTAGATGTATCTACTCAAATGGGGGATGATATATAGTGATTGCCGGGAGACAAAGAGGAGGAAGCCAATATCACAAGAGGAATGGTTCTATGTAAACTAGAGAGCGAAGGTCTGAGAAAAGGTTGAACAGCTTGAATTCAATTAAAAAAAATAATTAATTTTTATTAATTTAATTAATTTTAATTAATGAATTAATTTCAAATAATTTGATTAATTAATAATTTAATTAATTATAATTAATTTAATTATTTTGTATTTAAGTAATTAAATACAGGATGAGATTTGGGATGAGGATGACGAGAACTTGGGGTAAGTCTGCGACGAGGGGGGGGGGGGAGGACTCATGAGTCAGTCAGAGGAGAGGGAAAAAGATCTGGGAGATGACATAATTCCCACACCGATCACCGGAGGCACACATTGACAGCATAACATCAGCGACGTATGCAGCACTGGAGAACACCTATGTAACCTTCACACAACTGAACAAGAAAGATAGATTTCAGGGCGCTGTAGACTGCCTGTTGCACCAGTGATAGAACACCCCCCCCCCCAAGTGTAGAATCAACTTCCCGAAATAAAACATATCAAAACAAGAGAAAATCAAGAGATATAACTCAAAACTGATCCCTTATTTTGAAGTTTTTTGGACTCTTATTACAGTCATCTTGTAAGATGATTTGTACAAGTTTTCAAAGACGTAGACCAACCCGAAAGGTTTTAACGTGAACAGGGGCAGGAGGAGAGAACATGAACAGGGGCAGGAGGAGAGAACATGAACAGGGGCAGGAGGAGAGGACACGAACAGGGGCAGGAGGAGAGAACATGAACAGGGGCAGGAGGAGAGAACATGAACAGGGGCAGGAGGAGAGAACATGAACAGGGGCAGGAGGAGAGAACATGAACAGGGGCAGGAGGAGAGAACACGAACAGGGGCAGGAGAGAACATGAACAGGGGCAGGAGGAGAGAACATGAACAGGGGCAGGAGGAGAGAACACGAACAGGGGCAGGAGGAGAGAACATGAACAGGGGCAGGAGGAGAGAACATGAACAGGGGCAGGAGGAGAGAACACGAACAGGGGCAGGAGGAGAGAACATGAACAGGAGCAGGAGGAGAGAACACGAACAGGGGCAGGAGGAGAGAACATGAACAGGAGCAGGAGGAGAGAACATGAACAGGGGGCAGGAGGAGAGAACATGAACATAGGCAGGAGGAGAGAACATGAACAGGGGGCAGGAGGAGAGAACATGAACATAGGCAGGAGGAGAGAACATAAACAGAGGGGGCCACAGGTCAGCATGTCCTCAGCATGTCCTCGCACAAACCAGCGGTCAACTACACCAATACATCATTGTTAATAAACTACAAATTCAAAGTGAATATTTTCTCAAATAATATCACATACTGGAATGTATTTAATAATTATGCCTAACTTACGCTAGGTTAGGTGGTTATAGGATCTCTTGTTAATTACCGATAATGTCAGTACATGGACGAAGCGTTGAGAGGTGTGCGATTCGAACAGAGGACGTGAACAAAGCCCTGTTCGAATAAAGAACATATGTCATTAGTTATGAGTCGGGAGAATTTTTTTTTAATTCATAAACAGCAGGTTTGATGGGTGGATTAGCGAGCATTGGCCTATGTTGATGAGGGCTTGGTGCACAAGGGGGTAACGAAGCACTTCGTCAATGTAACAGCCGTACGAGAGATGAACTGAAAATGAAGCTTTTGAAATTAACTCCATCTGTAGTTCGAAGATTATGTGAATTAAGAAGCAAAATGATGTCGAACCATTTAAAACTGAGACTAAAATTCAGAACACAAGGAGCGGTCATTCACCTCCCCCCCCAAAAAAAAGGCCAATCTGAGCAGAAACACGCGCCCGCGCGCGCATCCTGGCTGGGCTGGATCAGAGGGCGAGGCACCAAAGCAGTTTACGTGGCTATAAACATCCTGTGAAATAGGAAGCCGCCCCTGGGAGCCCTGAACTACCTGGAGGTGCAGGAATCGGTGCGCGAGTAGATGATCATGGAGGAGCCGCCACACCTAATGCTCTACTCGGCAAGACACCCCCCCCCCCTCAGAAAATGTGTTGAGAAATATGTTGCATTGTTTCAGTATAAGAGGACTGGGGAGGGTTATTGCACCGGGGGTCTGTTGTTGCAAGGTTTTTGAGCAGCGGTTGCCGTGTGGATGAGACAGGTGCAAGACAGGTTAATTACGGAGGAAGCCAGGTAAAAGTATCCTTGGTTGAAAGGGTGGCTTTGTTCGGTCGTCTAGGATGACTTTTGCATTGTAAATTATTGGGGAGTTGAATGAATTCGTGTGGAAATATTAATAACAACAGCAATAATATAACAATACAAAAAATATAATCACAATAATGATAATAATTTCAAAGCACAAAGAAGTCATATTTACATGAGGCATCAACGGGAGATTCCAACTGATTTATCATTGATGCATCATGTTGATGGGACTCGTTTGTGCATTTGAAGAGGAGCGTTGGAGGTGGAGCTCCTCTACCACACCAGAGTGCACGCCGGCCACCCAAGGTCTTCAACATTCAGATGTTCGAAATATTCAAGGTCTATATCCCTCAGAGGTTCGAAACACTTGAACTCTGCAACCATTAGTAATTCGAAAAACTGTGACGAATTAAGTGTACTTCTGTGTATAGAAACGTTATATATATTATTGATATAATAGGAGCTGTGATGAATATGGAAAACTAATCAATTAACAGACATACAGAACTAAGTGATGCAAGTTATTTCATATTAACAGACAAAATATGTCACAGAAAAGGATAGATGTATTGTCAAACATGGAATATAAAACATAAAAATAAAGATAAACAATAAATAAAAAGAATAAAAAAACCAGTCACAAATAAAATTATATTTCTGTTTTAAATTGGTTTTGAAGGACTTGCATAAAAATAACAGTTGTGGAAAATATGAGATGTATAATGGCTTGTTATCACAAAGGAAACAATTAGTTACTTTAAATGATTTAAATCTCAGTGAGACACAGTTGTTGACGGGGTCCTCCTAGGCTCTATCCTGGCACCTCTGTTCTTTATCATATATCAGTGATTTTGACTGTATTCATACCTGTTAAATACCTGTTTGATGGGGTTCTGGAGTTCTTCTACTCCCCAAGCCTGGCCCGAGGCCAGGCTTGACTTGTGAGAGTTTGGCGCACCAGGCTGTTGCTTGGAGTGGCCCGCAGGCCCACTTACCCACCACAGCCCGGTTGGTTCGGCACTCCTTGGAGAAAAACCTAGTTTTCTCTTGAAGATGTCCACGGTTGTCCGGCAATATTTCTTATGCTCGCTGGGAGGATGTTGAACAACCGTGAACCTCTGATGCTCATACAGTGTTCTCTAATTTTGCCTATGGCACCTCTGCTCTTCACTGGTTCTATTCTGCATTTTTTTTCCATATCGTTCACTCCAGTACGTTGTTATTTTACTGTGTAGATTTGGTACCTGGACCTCCAAGTTCCAAAAGCTTTACAGGCAACATTAGTAAATTTGCATGTGATACAAAAATAGCGAGGGAAATATGCTCGGGAGTGTCATAATCGCTCAAAGACGAATAAAAAGATGGCTTTTAAAATGGACAGAAGATTGACAGATGCAGTTCAGTACTTTCTATAATGCAGTCATGAGCCTAGGTCCTGGAAAGAGTAAACAGATATAAACGTTACAACTTTGACATTTATAAATCCTAAAAGAAAACGATCTGAGTTTCATAATTAGTAGGGATCTTAAGGTAGAAAAAAAAGGTCATTGTTTAAATGTTCGAAATAAGTAATTACCACGCCTCTAAGACATGTTCATGTCTTAGAGTACATGTTCAAACAAAGCACATAAGATGCTGCGAATCGAGTTATGAAGCGTTAATAATAAATATTATGCTATTCTCCAGCTTTACCTTGTCCTAGATTACAGGTCAGCTTTGGTCTCCGTTCAGTAGCAGGAATATAAATTCACTGGAACACAGAAATATGTCCACGCTAATCCTGGGAGTTAGGATCTCCTCACAAAAAATTGAGAATTGCAAACAACAATTTACGTTCTCCAGAGAGAAGGAGAGTGAGAGTAGACACGACTGAAGTGAATAAATAGGTGAAAGGTATAACAAGAAAGAATTAAAGGGGGTTAGATTTATCAAATTCACTAAATTTCGATCCAGAAAAGACCTTGGTAAATAGCGGCTTGGAAATAGGGTTGTAGATTTATGTAAACAATTACCGGGTAACGCAACATGCATGGGATCGTTGGATTGTTTCAAGCGCAGGATAGACAAATAGATAAATGAATTTGGGTAGATATAAATAGGAGCTTGTTACGGCCACTATGGGTCGTAACCGGGTTCTTTGCTGGAGGAACCAAAGTACTAGTATCGGACCCCAAGTCGGTAGTGGCTTTCAAGGAGTGAGCTTGGTAATGCAAGTAAAACACAAGGGGGGGAGTTGAAGGGAATACGACACTTCATCAATTATCAATATATTCACATATTATCACTTTCCCATCACCTTAAATAGAATCATAAACGAAGTATTACTACACTGATATATACACATGTGTCGCTCTCATAGGACACTAAGCGTTTCCTCGATGCTCATGCAATGCAGCCTTGTCAACTTCCGTGTTTCCTCGACACACAGTACCGTCCTCAACCAGTACTGGGAAACACCAACGAGTCTACCCTAGCCATGGGCTAGCCTATCTACAGTCTCACTAGGTGCTCCTTGTTAACGCCCACAATCACTCTCCAGCCTGGTGCTGGCAGAGAACATCAGCCTCACGCTGCTGGGCCTCTTCACGAACAAATAAAAGGGTAGCGAACCCCTGGCAGGAGCTTCTTGCAATAAGCTAGTTACACTCCTCCGTAGCACCTCACTGTCAGTCGTCTCTTCCTCTAGCTAGTCCCGGGATATGCTGAATTCTGTCACTGCCACTTCACAGGCAGACAGCAGATACTACTCAGTTCCTCTTCGGCGGCGGCTCACTGCTCATGTCAAGCATAATGGAGTAAAGAGATAATAGGCTGACCTGGGTAGACTGCCTGTCTTCGTATCTCCGTCGTACCTTCGTACAACGTAGGGCTGCGTACCACCGCAGCCCTACGTCGCCTCTGTGGATACAGACACGTCATCAGTAAACTGACCAGTACTGGGGACACTAGGAAATACCACTTACGGACTCTGACATTAACATACAACTCCTCCCACAATAGATGGCGCTGATTTTCTAGGCGCCACCTCACCACAGGTCAACAACAGCGACCATCGAGCTGACCAAGGCAGGAATCTAGCGTCTCTTGCAGGTATCACACTGCCACCACCAGATGGCGTCGTCCATTTTTGGGGGTTTAGGGAGCAGACTCACAGACGGCGTTGACGTTGCTGCTCCATGCTCCGACGATGGAGTCGGGTTCGTAACAGAGCTGTCTTGTGAGAGCCAAATAATAGACTTTCTGCAGTCTCCATCATTCATTTTTTCACACGTTCTAATCCTCGCAAGATTTAGAGTTCAGAGGTCTGAAACATACTTTAGAATGAGGACGCACTTTGATGGATTACTTGACAAGAATACGACGAGCTTTTACCAACACGTTAAATGCAGAACTAAGAATCCTCGATCACCAACAGACTCTCCTCACCATTCCCAAGACTGTAGGACACCTCACACACACACACGGGAACACCTTTCCGGAGGCCACTTTAACAATTGAGGGACAGCCGTAACGAGGTCGTCTTCTCATTGGTTGCTCTCTACAAGTTTGACCAGGAAAATAACTCGAAGTCTCACGTAACCATCTTAGTGACAACAAGGGAGACGTGCGCAGTTCATTACACAGCTAGGGAGGATATTTCGCCTTCAGATCTCAAGCCAATTTATAACAGTCTAATTCACATTCACTGTCTGTAGTGTAGTTGCCAATGGTTCTTCGTCCATGCTTATAACTTAATACAAATTGTGCTGGGAGGGAACTATCGGGTTTTGTAGTGCACGAGTATATATATACTGGTCACGTTGTGTGGTAGGAGAGGACCTATAGTGGTCTGGTAGTGTGTTGTGAGGGTACTATAGTAGTCTGGTAGTGTGTTGTGAGGGTACTATAGTAGTCTGGTAGTGTGTTGTGGGTATGAAGTACTGAATACGCTAAGGTGCATGGAGCCCCCTAGCTGTCTGGGGTCGAATCCTTCAGGGGTGAGGAAAATTAGGTTGCATATTGGCTTGGGGACCATTAACGCTTCTTCGCATAATATATATATATATATATATATATATATATATATATATATATATATATATATATATATATATATATATATATTGGTGTATATTGGCAGCAGGTTTTCTTTTAAACATGTCTCATTGAATATGACCGCATATTCTGTATTAACTATCTTCTGGTTTAGGGCTTCTATCCCTCTAACTATTTTCTTAGCATCAGGGCTTAGCTGAAATAGGAGTTCTCCAAAACTCATTTTCGTAATTTCAAGGTGAAGAAAAAAGTGAATTACTTTAGAATGTATTACACTTATTTATACAATTTGCAAAACGTTTCGAACCTCCATGGTTCATTCTCAAGTGAAAAGAATTTTCAGAACTGGTTGATTTATACCCACACGGGTCAGGTGATAAGACAATAAAGGTGAGAACATGGGGGGATACATAAGGGATAAATGGGGGGTGAAGCACATAAGAACATAAGAATAAAGGTAACTGCGGAAGGCCTATTGGCCATACGAGGCAGCTCCTATCTACATACAAAGATTAATCAGGTGTAATTGACCTGTTATGTTGAACAGTGTCTTCTGTGTTGGCATCGTTATGTTGTGGTCTTGTCCTTACTCTCATGGTGGGTAGAGTAAATAGTTCCGTGATTTGGGTGTTCATGGGTAGGGAACCTAGGGAACCTACCATGAACATGTATATTGTATCTACCTACCCCCTTATACCATGAATGTATAAGTTATGTATACTGGATGTATACAGAATGTGTAGGGTATGCATAAGGTATATGAGAGGTACGTATAGGAAATGTATAAAGCATGTATATAGGGTATTGATAAGATATGTATAATCGAATACAATTTTGGAAAAATATCTAAAAAAAAATTCATCATCAAACTACAGAAAAATAAAAAAGGAAATAAGAAAACTCAAGATAAACGCTAAAAATATGATAAGGATAACTATCAGGTCCAACAGATATCCTACAACAGTATCAGGGCCAAACAGCAGGCGAAGGGCCTGGCCACTCACACACATGGTAAATGGAAATGTTGAAATGGGTGGTATTAGTAAATAGGGATTATATGGTACCAGGTAAAAGAGAGAGAGACAGAGAGAGAGAGAGAGAGAGAGAGAGAGAGAGAGAGAGAGAGAGAGAGAGAGAGAGAGAGAGAGAGAGAGAGAGAGAGAGAGAGAGTGAGAAAAAACGGATGGTATCACTATAGAATGTGTGATAATAACCGCTGTTTATCTGGCAAGGAAATGCAAGACTCGATAATATATAAAAAAAAAGGTACAATCATGTTATCTCTGACTCAAATGACCAAACTACCATACAAAGGGGGGTGGGTAGGGAGGAGAGGCTCTGGAACAAGCAATATCAGGGGGTTGGGGGGGGGGGCAGAATCCTCACATCCTATTGGTGAATTGGCGTTGATGATGACCGATTGAACAACGCGGGATAATTTACGGTCACGTGGAGCTTCAAAATTTTTTTGGGGGGGAACAATGTGTCGTTTTATCCCCAGTGCAAATATGGAGCGATGGTCTTACGGGAGTAGTAGGTCCTGGGGGGAAAAACACAATTGCAAATCGAACTGGACATAATACCCGAATTTGTGGTTTTGTTTGGTTACAGTGGAACTATGTAGCTGCTTTTTGTATTAGAATGCACTTGTCTAATTGTGCTTGCTGGGGGTGGGAGGGGGGAGGGGGGGCTCTGTTCGGCTCTGTGGTTCGGTCTCTCAAATGTCAATCAAATGGTCTAGAAATTCCTGAGCCTATTGGGCTCTATCATGTCTGTATTTGAAACTGTGTGTGGAGTCTGACTCCACTACATCACTTTCTTGTGGATTCCATTTGTTAACTAATGTGGAGTTGACATTGAACAAATTCTTTCTGATGTCTCTGTAGCTCATATGGGTACTTTAAGTTATGAATTCCTATGAAAATTTTTATAGGCGGTAATCATGTCTCCCCTAACTCTTCTGACTTCCAGCGACGTGAGTTACCATTCCTGTAGACTTTCCTTGTAACTCATACCTCGTAATTCTTAGCCAAGTCTGGAGTGATATATATTTGAATCACCTAAACTTCGTCTTGTGTTTGAGAAGATACGAACCATTAACAGGTCGTGTGGTGAAGAAGAGAGATTGATTGAGTGATGTAGATTAAGCCACCTGCGAGGAGACACGGACATGAATAGCCCGTAAAAGAGGAGTAGAGGCGAATGTCAATTTATAAGTTAAGAGAGTGAGCGTGAACGGTGAGTAGGGTGTAGTAGTGGTCCAAGATGGTCTGAATCCTCACCACTTCCTTCAGTTTCTGATTTGTGGCCTGAAGTATAGGAATTAAGTTGAAGTACCGAGATAAAGAAAGAAAACTACAGATGGCCAAATGGCTTAGAGAAGGAGATGGATAACAAGAGTGACAGGAACATAAGAGCAATAAAGAGAACTTGCAAGGTGTAAGGCTAGAAGTAAGAGCTCTTCAAGTTTTTATTACACGACGTGATAATGGTCCAAAAGGGTACGAAACGTCGTCGTCACTTTATCTGTTCCCAGATGTGTGTGGGTTTGGTGTCTACAGCTTTCAGCCTCGTTACTGTGATTCATTGTGTCCTGACCTGTCATGATTTGGAGAAGGAAAACGGTGGCACTTAGAATGCTCTACGGGCCAGACCCCTCCACCAGGTCTTTGTTGATGGGATTGTTTCAGCCAGTTAAAGAGGGAGTAACACGTGGTATGGTGTGGTAAACTATCTACCAAGGTTTGGAAGCCTTGTGGGGAGGAATAGTTAATACACACCTGGTTGAATTTATATGTTAGGATACACATAGGATACACAATGATACACAGTTCTTGTTATCCCTTACTCAAGTTCCTTGTGTTCACAGCTCCTGAACCCATTACTCACGTCATAGCTTTGATAATGGGCAATATTTCCGATAGTAAAATATACTTTAAGAGATTCTTACCTTATGAGAATTGTTTGATATTTAACGAGGTGGTTGAGTAATTTATCCCTGCCTTAGTAAGACGACGTCTCCACTTCTCCCACTCGTTTGGCCAATGCTGATATAAAAACAGTGATTGCTAATAGCATTGCTATTGGTAATGCTAGTAGACGTGGTAGTTGTTGCAGGAGTACGACCGTTACTAACTACTACTATTGCAATACAAGTATTGATGCTACTACAATTGCTACTGTTACTTGTACTACTCATACTGACTCTGATATAACACTTGCTGCTGCTAATATTGCATCTGCAACTACTGCAACTACTACGAGTACTACTACAACATCTACAAGTATTTCAATTACTACGACAACTACTGCTGCTACTTCCAGGTCTAAAAGTACTACAACTATTACTACTACTACTGATATTGCTACTATTTTCATAAATAATATTTAGCGAGGCAATGATAACATTAATAAGACAACACAATATAAACAATATTCACGAATCAAGTTAAAATTAATTTATTCAAGAAAAATAATAATAAACATACTATTGAATCATGATAATAATATATCGTATATACAAACATTCCTGACAAGGCCAATTGCGACACTATGTTCAATACATGAAAAATACAGGTCAAACACTGTAATTGTTTCAGACATGACGGTTCATTTATGGATACATTATAGAATACAA
>WNGS01149393.1:43553-58782 GCA_020271785.1 Procambarus virginalis | reverse complement strand
CACTGAAATATTCTTTCTAATGTCTCTGTAGCCATTTGGGTACTAAGTTTACAACCTGTGTCTCCTTGTTCGTGCTCCACCCGTGCTAAACAGTTTTGTCTTTGTCCACCCCTGTCAATTACCGTGAGAATTTTGTAGGTGGTTATTGTCTCCCCTTACTCCTCTGACTTCCAGGGACGTGAGGTTTAGCTCCCGTAGACTTCCTATTAGCTCATACCTCTCGGTTCTGAAAATAGTCGGGTGGTATACCTGTAAGCTTCTTTAACTTTGTTTTGTGTTTAACTAGGTATGGACTCCAAGCGGAGCTGAATATTCCAAGATTGGTCTGACATAAGTGGTATACAGGGTCTGAACGATTCCTTACACAAGTTTCTAATGTCAGTTCATATTTTCGCCAATCTAGCATATGCCGCTTATAATAACCTTTTGCTGTGGGTTTCTGGAACATGTTCGGGGGTTGAGCTTTGCTCTTTGGTTCGCCTCTCAACCATCATCTACTGGTGTCCTGAGCTTCTCAAGCTCATCATATCTACATTTGAAACTGTGTATGAAGTCAGCCTCCACCACATCCATCCTAGTGCATTCATTTACTAACTACTCTGACACTGAAAAGTTCTGTCTAATGTCTCTGTGGCTCATTTGGGTACTCAGTTTCCCCTGTGTCCCCTTGTGCGTGTACCACCCGTGTTAAATAATCCATCCTTGTCCACCCTGTCAATTTCTCTGAGAATTTTGTATGTGATGATCATGTTTCCCCTAGCTGTTCTGTCTTCCAGCGAGGTGAGGTGCAGTTCTCTCGGCCTTTCTTCGTAACTCCTGCCTCTCATTCTGGGACTAGCCTAGTGGCATACCTCTGAACTTTTCCAGCTTCGTCTTGTGCTTGACAACGTACGGGCTCCATGCTGGGGCCGCATACTCCAGGATTGGTCTTACATACGTGGTATACAAGGTTCTGAAAGATTCTTTACAGAGGTTTATGAAGGCAGTTCTGATGTTAGCAGCCTCGCATACGCTGCTGATATAATTCTTTTGATGTGGACTTCAGGAGACAGGTATGTGCGTTCGTGCGTGCGTGCATACTCACCTATTTATGCCCACAGAATCGAACTTCGAGCTCTTGGATCCCTCTTTTCTAGCCACCGATTGTTTAAGACAATGACACCAGACCTATTTCATTATCATGTCTTGTTTTTTAAAGTTATAAATGGAGTTTGCTTCTATAACCTGCTTCTTTAGCTCCATTTCCCCACTACTCTCACGCTAAAAGAAACATTCTAACATCTCAATGACTCTTCCGAGTTTGAAGTTTCCACGCATGGTATTCTCTCTCTCAAAAAAAATATGGTATTCATATTGAGCATTTCCTCTTTTTCTTCTCTGTTAATTCCGCTAAGTATTTTGTACGTCTCTCTCACGTCTTCCGTCTCCTTCCTTTTTTCAAGCGTCGTCAGGTTGAGTTCCCTCAGTCTCTCTTCATACCCCTTCTCTCGTTGCAAACATCTAAACCTTTTCGAATATGCTTATGTGTTTCTTTTTCTTTAGATACGGGGCTCCATTATGGGGCGGTTTACTCTGAAACTGGTTTCACGCAGCGGTGTACACCGATCTAAATGGCGCCTTATTTAGGCTCCTGAATGATGCTCTGACTTTTGGTAGCGTCGAGAGTTCTGCTGACGGTATGCTATTCAGTTAAACCTCTGGGGCCAGATTCGCGAAGCAGTTACGCAAGTACTTACGAACGTGTACATCTTTCCTCAATCTTTGACGGTTTTGGTTACATTTATTAAACAGTTTACAAGCATGAAAATTCCCCAATCAGCTGTTGTTATTGTTATAAAGAGTCTCCTGGTGCTTCGGAGCTCATTACCTGTTTAATAATTGTAAACAAAGCCGCCAAGATTGAGAAAAGATGGACAGGTTCGTAAGTGCTTGCGTAACTTCGTGAATCTGGCCCCTGGAGTTTAAGTTGATGTTATTTGCACTCCCAAGTTTTTTCTTTAGTCGTTAAAGGGAGGTAGTTTCCCCCTTCATCCTTTTGATCTCCTGACGCCTGTTCCCATGTCTATCACCTTACACTCGCTGGTGATGAACTTTAGTAGCCATTTATCGAACCAATTCTGTAGCTTGTTTAAGACATTATGGAGATTATTACAGTCCTCATTCGTCACAATTCTTCTCATTCGTTTTGCATCATCTGCATACCTCAACCTCTGTTGATTGGACATTTACATATATGACTAATAGTACTGGTCCCAGCACCGGTTCTTGAGGTACTCCGCTTGTTAGACCAGTCCAACTTTATGCCTCTCACTGATACTCTTTGATTCATTTCTGTCGTGTACTTCTTTACACGTGTTAGAGCTTTTTCACTTACTACCGCCCGCCTCTCAAGTTTGTTTAGTAATCTCTTGTGTGGTACTGAATGAAAGGTTTTCTGGCGGCCCAGAAATACACAATATTCCCAAACGTGTCTGTCTTGCCTTATTTCATTTCCTTATCATAGAATTCCAGTAGGTTTGTCAGGCACGACTTCCCTTCAGTAAAAACTTGATGTTTGGTTACGTAACTAAATCTCAATATTGTGCAACAAGTTTTGACTTTATTATTTTTTCCAGTACTTTACATGGGATGCTTGTTCTTCTTTATCTCCTTTCTTGTAAGGAAGAAGGAGGAATTCTTGTAATTAATAGTTGCCATTGTATTCCACCCAAATGAAGTCAAACCATAACTTATATTATCCCATTGAACAATTTGAAATATATTATTTTCATCGCTGTTCTGAATTAAGAGGTTCCTACGCTTCTCTTCTGATTCCTCTTTCTCAACGAGACAGTCCATAGGGAGGAGAACAACGACCATCACACAGGGCGTAGTCTTCTGAAAGCATCACAGCATTTGTGCCTTCACAAATAAATCAAACCTAACCAACATGATTAAGTTCACGGAACAAGTAACCATTTATGTACAGATAAAGGAATTGCAACAGATGTAGTGTACTTGGCCTTTTCTTAATCTCTTGATATGATACCAAGCAAAGACTGGTAAATAAACTACAAACACGAAATAAAAAGTAAAATATTAGAATAAAGAGAGAGAGAAATGACTCAAACGAAGAAAGCAAAGTTTCGTCCTATATGTAGATGAATCTGACTGGACAAATGTTGTGAGCGGAGGACCACAATGTTCCATTTAAGGGGCAAATAATTTTGGTAATGTTCAAGAACGACATATACGAAAAAATCACAAATTTACTGATGACATAAAAGCTGTGTAGATCTGAGGCATAGTGAAGTCTACACTAGTAATTCCATACCTATCATAATGAAAAAAAAAACACACATCTATGGATCATCCAATAAAATCAGCAGACTCCTAGATGTTACCACTGCTCGGCTTCGGCTATGAGTATGTCTGGGAAGTGTCATTACCTTTTCACGTGGCCCTGATCATATGTAAACTGTGGAAGCTAAATTATGCGCACACCCGGTGACGGAGGGTGTGCGCATGTTGTTGTTATAGATTCAGCCACTCGGAACAAGTTCCAAGTAGCACGGGCTATGGTGAACCAGTAGTGGACTTACCTAGCACAGGAGTGGTGCTGTGGGTGTGCGCATCTTCTGCATCACTTTATTGCGTGCAGCCACCACGGTCAGACGTACCCCCTCACCTCTCCCGCTGGCAGGCTGTCACACAGCTGCCGGTAAACCACTACACTAGGCAAGGTGCATTACCATAGGAGGTCAACCCCACTCTTTTCCTGAATATACTCGGGAGAAGCTGGAGGACCTTCTTAGGTAATGGACATTGCCAGGTAGTGGCCACTCCGCAAGACATCGAGGCCTCTGTACTGGACTGTTCTCCTGACAATTTGAGCCGTTGAGGCGTTGCCAGAGAATATGACGTACAAGTGAAAGTGCGACTCCTCGGAGTATACAAGTGCTCTGAGCGCGATATTGCAGCAGCCATTGACAAGCCTACATCGGTGGGACAAGTAGACGTCCATGTACACGACAACGAGGCCATGGTAATCGTGGCGAACAAAGACGATTTACTGAGGATCTTGGATCCAGAACATAAGGTTTTACTCCTCAACTCTACTTGAGGAGAATATGGCATTGAATCCTCCCAAACAAATTACGGCTGAAGAACGATGTTTGTGAATAGGCTCAATTGCTGGCTAGCGAGTGAAGCCCCCGAAAACTTAATGAAACAAGTGAACACAGAAAGCCCGAAGTTCAAAGTGACGACAACTCAACTCATAAGGATTAACGACACCACTCGAACGATGAAGATGACCTTCGAAACTGCAGAAAAGGCACAAGATGCAGTGAAGAAAGGTTTCAAATGTTTTGGGATTTTCTCTTCTCCGAACCAGATCGCCATGGAGAAGGTCTACGATGTTAGACAATGATACAGGTGCTTCTGTTATAAGCACGTCCCTAACAAGTGCCCGGAACAAACAGCAAAGTGCAGCTCATGCTCGGGCTCCCACAACTCCCACGCGAACTGAGGAGAACAGCACGCCGCCACCTCCTACTTCTGCACAAAAGGGAAGGAAGAACTTAAAAAACTCAAAAAAAAAATGCCAACACCCCATCTCCACCGAACGACAAAAGATAGGCTGACACGCCCTTAGACCTGGGTCCAGACCAGTTCACGAACCTCCCTTCAACAAGCCAGACACAGAAGACAGTCGCATGGACCGCAAGAACACAAAAACCTCAACAAAAAGACCTTGTATCATCAGGAACGACAACACTCTCCCAGAACATCCATATCCAGATTATTATCGCATATGCGGACAGAGTAGCACAACAAGACCGCAGCCTGTTCATGTGAAAGAGCTACTGATAGCAAACGACATTGCACCAGTTCAACTGCCAATGACGACCCACACAACCTCAGCTACCCAGGCCGACACAGAGCAGGCGACGACGGTTCACCCAGCGGACAAGACCAAAGACGGACACCGAGACGGACGCTCCACTGACGACAGCGACTGTATACACTCATGCAGACGGCGCTGACAGCGGTTCCCAACAGATATACAGCAGGAATACTGGCGACACAGGACAAAGAAGAGCACGCATCTTCAGACGAACATGTGGACGTAGAAGATAGGTCCAGCGAAGAAGGTGAAGGCCCTGAGGAAGCACCCGCCCCGCCTCGAACGCTATACTACGTACCAAGCCCCCACTCGCCTTGTATCACGGACAATGACACAGGCACAGTCACAACTCTCTTCAACGGCCGAGCGTGCACCATCAACATGCCGCTAGAAATGATGGAGAGGCCCCCGGTGCAATCAATCCCTATCACGATACCATCCCCAGTACACAAAAGAAGCTATAACAAAAAATCAAAGAACAAGAAAAAATAAAGACCCGGAAGGCCCCTCGAGACAGTGGTGCAGTAACGGTGGCGTGTTTGACAAGTACCTTGGCCCTCTTGGCCCTCTTGGCCCTCTTGGCCCTCTTGGCTCTCTTGGCCCTCTTGGCCCTCTTGGCCCTCTTGGCTCTCTTGGCCCTCTTGGCCCTCTTGGCCCTCTTGGCCCTCTCGGCCCTCTTGGCTCTCTTGGCCCTCTTGGCCTGAGAGCTTTGGGAGGTGCGTTTGCCTCTTGTACAACTAGCCAAGAGTCCTCAGCCTGCTGCTGGGTCAAGCCCTGGCTCTACTGTCTACGACTACCAAGTTTCCTCTCCAGACTATTCCTCCGTCTCTTCCCACTTCCCGGGGGACAAAGGGCCAAAGCGGGAGCCCTTTACCTGTACAATAGAGTGATTGATTAATTGGTGTGGGAAATGCGAATTATAATAATAATAGTAAGCTATTTTTCGCACTCCGTCACATAGTGAATGAGTGCGAAAAGATAAGAGAATTCCGACACAATTATATAACAAATGTTCAAGAAACGTGTAAATATTTCATTCAAAATGATTTACTTCAGGAAATTTTAACTAAATATTCCCCAGTTTGCTAACTGTAGGTAGTAAGTGGGTGATTGTAACCTTTCCACCGCTGTCCAATGGACGGGGGGCGGTGTGCAGGACAAACATATCAGTTGTGACACTAGCTCTCCACATATGTCAGTTGCTCTGCTTCGAGGCTGTACTTGTGGTCGGTCTCGAACTTATTGATGATGTAACCATAACAATTACTTTTTGTAACTAGCTCATCAAGACTGTAACTTGATTAGCTAAATGATTTTGGAGTTCAGTCCCTGACCCCATTATGTGCCTATGTAATCCTTTCCACTACCGTCCACAAGATGGGTATGGGGTCACTACCGCCTACAGGATGCGTATGGGGTCCACTACCGCTCACAGAATGGGTATGGGGTCCACTATCGCCCATAGGATGGGTATGGGGTCCACTACCGCTCACAGGATTAGTATGGAGTCCACTACCGCTCACAGGATTAGCATGGGGTCCACTACCGCCCACTAGATGGGTATGGGGGTCCACTACCACGCACAAAATGCGTATAGGGTCCACTAACCCCCCTCACAGGATGCGTATGGGGTCCACTACCGTACACAGAATAGGTATGGGGCGCATAATAAATTAATTAAACTAAAAAAACACACACACAAAGACCTATGGTAAAGCGTAAAGAGAAAACAATCTTAACGGAGCCTACAAACAAGCAGACGACTGACAAATGCAGTTCAATAATAATATTGCAAGACCTTACATGTGGGCTTAACAGCTCACCTCATAACTACCATACAAAAAAAACTTCATGAAGCAGAATGACAAAGAAGTTCTTTGACCCCTTGAAGAGGTCAGTGGAAGTTGCTCGGCAAATGGGGTTTTATTTATTATTCTAAACTAGCTTAGGTATACACAGTGATGTGCTGCTATCCTATCTTATGTGAAGGAGTACAGAGTATGGAGCAAAAGCTATCGGTGAGATAGCCTAACACCCCCGTCTCACAGGATGGGTAGTTAGCCAGCGTTTGTTAGAAACGTTGTACGTATTAGTGGCTTTAGGTATTGTATGTACTAGCTCTATCTAGAAATCCAACATTATGTTTGTAACTCATCTTCTATGTGAGTTACCAGTCTCCGTGGTGTAGTGGTAAGACACTCGCCTGGCGTTCCGCGAGCGCTTTGTCATGGGTTCGTATCCTAGCCGGGGAGGATTTACTGGGCGCAAATCCTTAACTGTAGCCTCTGTTTAACTCAACAGTAAAATGTGTACTTGGTTGTAACAACGATTCTTCGCTGCAGGGATCGTATTCCAGGGACCTGCCCGAAACGCTACGCGTACTAGTGGCTGTACAAGAATGTAACAACTTTTGTATATATCTCAAAAAATGTGTGTACTTTTACCTGAATAAACATTGTCTTATCTTATTTATCTTATCTAATACACTGAGTCAGGAGAAAATATGAGATACAAGTCTAGTCTGCAAGACTGTACTAGCAAACTCTTGATAGAACACAAACATATCTTTCAATATTTGAGAGCCAAAGGGGATCCCTTATTAATCCTAAATCCTAGACAAGTGAAAATTAAATTAATTTATATTGCCTTGCCCGAAACGCTGTGTGTATTAGTGACTTTAGGGATTGTATGTACGGGTTCTATCTATAAATTCAACATTATGTTTGAAACTCATCTCCTATGTATGTACTTTTACCTGAATAAACATTTTTATTTTATTTTTATTTTTAATAGTTTTTGTGCTCTGTTTGTATTTAATATAGTATACAGTAATAGTCGCAAACGTTTTCTATAACTCCTTTAAACTTACGTTTTCTTTTAACAGCCAAAGACCAGGCCTAACTTAATCATTTCTTCTCATTGCCTCTTCAAACACACTATTTTATTACATACTCCACGCTGGATTCTTTTTTTACCTAACATAATCATGCATAAAATGCACCCGTGACTACATCTTAGTTTAGCGGTATTAAGTATCGCATGTCGTTTGTCAAAGGTCCTCCCCATTTTTCTTGATTTTTTTTCCAGGTGGATTTTCAACTGCAGCAATGTCCTGGTACCTACGACTTCGGCAAGAAGGCGGTTCAGCTCTCAGAAGAAGTCCTTGTAGTGTATGATGCTTACGTTTAAGTATAAATATGAACAAAGTGATATCCATTACCATTCTGTAATGGATATTACTTAGCCCAGAAGAGAAGAGACCAGTCACTTTATAAAAATAATAACATTTAGAAGGCGGGGCTGAGCTCCAGCTCTTTGGTCCCGCCTCTCAGCTGTCAAGCCACTGATGTACAGGTTCCTGAGCCAATACTGGGCTCCATCATATCTACACTTGAAACTGTGTATGGAGTCAGCCTCCACCACGTCACTGCCTAATGCATTTCATTTGGTAACTACTCTGAACACTAAACAAAGTCCTTTCAGGCGTCTCTATGGCTCATTTGAGCACTCAGCTTCCACCCGTACGTGTGCCCCTTGAGTTAAATAAACTGTCTTTACTACCCTATCAATTCTTTTGAGAATCTTGTATGTGGTGATCATGTTCCCCCAAACTCTTCTGTCTTCCAGCGACGCGAGGTTTAATTAACCAGTTACAATTTAATAGTTATCCATTAATTTGGCTGGTCATTATTTTGCTGTTATGTATATGGCTGTTTACATTAATAATAATAATAATAATAATAATAATAATAATATAATAATAATAATTTATTTAGGAAAAGTACATACATAGTTGCCGTGTTATAGTACAAACATTCTGTTTGATTTAAAGATAGAGGTATTACATACAATATCTAAAGCCACTAGTACGCATAGCGTTTTCGGGCAAACCCTTTAACATTAACCCTTTTATAATAAAGAACATTTAGTGCTTCAACTACTTCGTATTTTTGTATAGACACATTGGGACAATTATATTAAAATGATATCTGTAACAACCATGATATCCCGGGATACCACGTCACTTCCCACTGTTATCTTACACCTCCAGGTAAATAATATTACCTAATTTGAGGCATTATTTTGTAAAATTTTAGCAAACAATTTAGGTATTATTTCATTGTAAAGATTGTTTATTTAAATGTTTAATGTGATACTTCATTATAAAAAGCTTTTGCAACGTTTATATATAAGTAATTGGCAACTGCTTAACTGCGTTGAAACATTTGTGTTATTTAAACAGTAAGAAAAGGGAACACGGAGCTTGTATATCTCTTTCAATATGTCTTTCGAGTTTTCTTTCAGAATGAGAAACAAGGCCTTCGCCAATTTTGAATAACAATTATGTTAATTATTATTTCTCAGAGAATCCCAGCCGTCTGTGTTTGTGTACGAATATACAGTGTCCAGCGCCTTGTGGACGGTCTAATACAGTATTTATAAACTCTACATTCTCGTAAATATTGATAGCTTAGGATTTATTAGTTCAGGTTAGTCTCTGTTAGGCTCGGATGGGTTACCTTACCTTACCTTGAGGAGCTTCCGGGGCTTAGCGTCCCCGCGGCCCGGTCGTCGACCAGGCCTCCGTCGACCAGGCCTGTGGGTTAAGTTAGGTTAGATTATGTTACTTTGAGTAAGGTAGCCAGGATAAAAATAAGTTGGTGGATTGTATTTGTGTATGAACGAATTTTGTACACACGAGCCTGGAACACCTCGTGTTTTACACGTATTTAATCATTATTATTTAATTAGTAATAATTATTATTACTTTATAATATTGCAGTGAGTGAGGGATGGTAGAGGAGTAGACGCTGACGCTCACAGGGCAGCAATGTATTAGTCCCGCTAGTGCAGGCTAGTAGGTTAGACCAGCACGGAGCAGTGTGCTCCTTCTTCTTTAGGTTGATATAATTAATCTAAACTGCTTCATTTTATGCCTGTCATATTAAAATATGTTTGTACTTTTTTAGGTAAAATTTACAGCATCCCAAAATCATAAATTTCATCCAGTGCAATAGGTCTTTCATTCAGTGCAATATCTGAGGGAAAATTGCAACAATGGCTTCTAGTTATCCAAGTAAGTTTCATTATATTTTGGATTAGGTTTCCTGTATCACTGTATTACATTTTAATCATATTGCATACATTATGATAGACCAAATGATCATTATTTTGAGGTCAGAAAAAACATATCCAGAAGTCTTGCATGCCATATAATATCCATTTAGCTAAGACTATAATGTACAAACAATGATTTACAATAACGTGTATTACACAACTTGATAATGGTCCAGGACAGACCTAAATGGCATTGTTTCTTCCTTTTCTGATATGTGGTTTGGTCATCAAAAGATTGTAAATTATTACCTCTCAATGTAAATATTATATTAAATATTTCTATAATAACTTCGCTCATATTAAATACTTTGAGTTCAATAAATGTTCTATATTATAATATAAATATACTGTGCTGCATAGTTTATCATAACCCAAATTCTCTTTATTTTTCAGTCATGAAAAATTCCTTTCAGTGATTGAGTTCCTCCTGCAATTATGTTGTCTACTCGAAATTGTCTGCCCGAAACGCTGCGTGTGCTAGTGGCTTTACAAGATTGTAATTACCAAGTTATGTATCCCCACATTCACAATGTACCTTCTTGAATATGTATAAATAAATAAATAAATAAATAAATAAATACTGCAGTCGACATGTCAGCAACTGTGGCTATAGCTTTATTGATGCCAAACATAAAGCTCGGCAGGAAAGCCAGGCTCAGAAAAATATCAAGAGACCAGAAAAATAGAAAAGCATATCCCTGTTGGGCTTAGTAAGCTCACTTCTATTTTTATTCATAATGTTGAATATCAAAATAGACAACATATATTTGACTAATGACATTTTATTTAAAAGAAAAGTTTTACTCTCTTTCATATTGTTGGAAAGATTACCTACAAAATATTGTCACATGAGCAAGTTAGGTTATGTCCTCTGCATTTAAAATACAGCTTTCACACACAACATATTTGTTTTCGATAAAATCATTTTCCTGCTTTACATAGAAATCTTTCTTTTCTTTCAATTTGTTCTGATGAGTTGCATAAAAGTCTGCAAGAGTTACAACACCAAAAGGTCATGAAGAGTTTTGAAGAGGAGATAGCAAGGCTTCGAGCCATTTATGATGCCAAAAATAAGGACAAAAAAAAAAGGACAGTTATGTACACTGGCAGTTGGTCTAGGAAAAGCAGAGCATTAGGTGTTACTAATATTGTTAACATTTAAATATAATGACTAATATCTACATTTAAATGTAATTATAAATAACTTGTTATTATAGTAATATATAATTTACCTTTTCCCTGATATATATATATATATATATATATATATATATATATATAATATATATATATATATATATATATTATATATATAATATGAGGAAAAAAGTATTATGTATAAATGTATTGACTTGTGTTTCGGAGGCAAGGTCATTGGATCCTGTCTCTGCATTGGCTCGGGGTCTTGAAGTGGGTAGAATGTAATTAGTGCTAACTGGTT
This sequence comes from Procambarus virginalis, assembly GCA_020271785.1. Taxonomy (NCBI): domain Eukaryota; kingdom Metazoa; phylum Arthropoda; class Malacostraca; order Decapoda; family Cambaridae; genus Procambarus; species Procambarus virginalis. The sequence goes on along the minus strand of WNGS01149393.1, from coordinate 47,335 downwards.
GTTGATTGCTGGTCATCTTGATGTGTAGCGCCTCACCGATGTCGAGTCTTCCAGTCCACTGAAATAATCGACAGGTTTAACGACAACAGAAGACTTGACATCAGCGAGTCGCTACACGTAAACAAATCATGGTGACTTGATCATTAAATTTAGTTACAAATTCGTCTGAATTTACATTTGTAGGGCATATTCACAAAATATCATCATCATATCTGAACCATTAATTGATTTCAGGAGTAATTTTTGAAACAAAATTCTCTTCGAAGAATTCCATGTTCAAGTTTTAAAGCAATGGCCATAAAGGATACCCCATTTCCGTTCAAAGAGTCTGTAAGTAATACTCATTATTAAAAAGTAAATTTACATTCTTTATTACACAGCTTAACGAGATTGACAATAACATCTGCAGGCAGAGGTAATACATGGTTCATTAACTCATGATCCAGGTAATCAGAAATATCATCAACCGGAACCTTAGTAACCAAAGAACAAACGTCAAAACTGATTAACTTGACATCAGGAGTGATTGGAACAATATTCAATTTGTTAACTTATTCAATAGAATTGGTCACATGAGAAGTGACAATAAGAATGAGGACAGGATTTTGGTGAGCCATTTAGAAAGCTTGTAAAAAATGGATCCCACACAACTGATGTTAGGCCTCATGGGATAGTTAGGCTTATGAGTCTTGACAAGGCCATAGAGATATGGCAATGAAGACGATGAGGTAGTAAATTGATTATGAAGATCTTTATGGTTTCTTGATGATGTCCTCAAGCTGCTTTTGAAGTCATCAAGTCCTTATGTATGCTAATGTCAAAAGTCAAAATATGCCATTAGAGAAAACAGCGATAGGTCAGATTTTGGGCAAATCCCGCTTCAGCAGCTTTCAAATTATCAGAAATTTGACTCTCGAATGTAATGCTTGAGCCGAATTCTGGCTCATTGCACATACCTGGAGTTCGAAATTCTGAATTTATAATTCCGAAACTATACCAATTAGGGAAAACTGCGATTTATCAGAGTTTACACAAATTCTCCTCCAGTTTTCAAAATATCGGAAATATCTGCAATCTGACTCTTGAGCGTTATTTTGTAACCAAATTTTGGCTCACTGCACATATTTGGAGTTTGAAATTGCGACTTTTATACCGAAATATCCATTTATTGAAAACGGCGATGGTCAGATTTTTCCCAAATCCCAGACCTCGACAATCGCTGAAGCCATCCAGTAGCCCATGGCAAATCTTTAAACTCCGAGCTCCAGAACTAAGAGACTGGCCATTTTCACTCCAGGAAAAGGCTGGAAGATCAGCAGAGTTTAATGACAGAAGTTGGGAACACGGGAACGCAAAATGCTGATTTTGCTTACCCTGCGTCGTTTTGTCTTCGGCGGGTTCGGGAAGTCTTGTGATAATTTCCGCGCGCGTATTCGGCCGGGGTCTTGCCGGCGCAGGAGCGACTCTAAATCGAGTGCAGAGTGGCGCTGTTTGAGAGTCTTTCCTTCCTGGTAAGTTACGGAGCCGCTGCTGTTCACCCCCGGCAGCGATACTTCTCTCACCTGCGTCTGTCTGTCTGCTTGGTGTGAGTGTGTGTGTGTGTGTGGTGTGTGTGTGTGTGTGTGTGTGGTTGTGTGTGTGTGTGTTGTGTGTGTGTGTGTTGTTGTGTGTGTGTGTATTCACTAGTGTACTCCCTAGTTGTGCTTGCGGGGGTTGAGCTCTGGCTCTTTGGTCCCGCCTCTCAACCGTCAATCAACAGGTGTACAGTTTCCTGAGCCTAATGGGCTCTATCATATCTACACTTGAAACTGTGTATGGAGTCAGCCTCCACCACAATCGCTTCCTAATCATTCCATTTGTCAACCATTCTGTGTGTGTGTGTGTGTGTGGTGTGTGTGTGTGTGTGTGTGTGTGTGTGTGGGTGTGTCGTGTGTGTGTGTGTGTGTGTGTGTGTGTGTGTGTGTGTGTGTGTACTCCCTATTGTGCTTGCGGGGGTTGAGCTTTGGATCTTTGGGCCCGCCTCTCAACTGTCGATCAACTGATGTACAGATTCCTGAGCCTACTGGGCTCTATCAGATCTACATTTGAAACTGTGTATGGAGTCAGCCTCCACCACATCACTGCCTAATGCATTCCATTTGTTAACTACTCTGACCCTGAAAAAGTTCCTTATAACGTCCCTATGGCTCATGTGGGTACTCAGTTTCCACCTGGTCCCTTTGGTCGCATACCACCAGTGTTGAATAGTTTATCCTTGTCTCCCCGGTCGATTCTCCTGAGGATTTTGTATGTTGTGATCATGTCTCCCCTTACTCTTCTGTCTTCCAGTGTCGTAAGGTGCATTTCCTTACGTAAGGTGTATAGCTTTGCCACCTCCAAAGAAATCTCTTCAAGGTTCCGGGTTCCTTTTTGCCAGTAGTGCCACACCTAATTCTCTCAAAAATCTTTCACTTCTCATGATTTGTTTTTCCCTTGAAATATTGCATTATTGCTCATCATTCCAGTTACTTTGGCCACTACTAATGTTACCCTCGAGCATTGTGTACAAGATCTTCAGAGCCTTTACTGTTTTTCTGTCCTTTAAGGGGTTATTGTACAGTCTAGGGATGGGGTTTAGGTTAGGTTAGGGTGAAAGTGTAGGTAGGGATAGGGGAATGTGTTTGGGATGTGGAAGAGAGAACAGAGGGGATGACTGGATGTCTGAAGGGCAATGGGTTGGGATGAAGGGCTTGATGGTGACGGATTTGTAGGCTTGTGGGCTCGATGGCTAGTGGAGGGGAGGGGGGGAGGGGGGGGAGGGGGGGGAGGGGGGGATAGTATGAAGTTTAATTTTATAGTTTATAGTGGAACTGAAGGAGAAAGTATGAGTGGTCGATGGTAAATGTGTGGCAACTGGTGGGTGGGATGGCCTCTGATGGTCGGTGGGTTGCAATTGATGGGACAGGGGAATTAAGGCGATTGGAGGATGAAATATTCTCCGTTTTACCCCGACCACTTCCACTTACAAAAGTTACCATATTTGCATGCTGCCGACCACCTGCAGAAGCTATCAGGAGCGGGAAATAAGGCTTGAGTTGTGGCTCACTTTCTAAGGTCCACTCGTCGAGTTGTAGCTCCACTGAGCGTGGCCTACTCCAGACAGACATTCCTGTGGATGGTAATATACGTTGATCGTGACGACTCTCTGTATGTTTAACAGAGACAGCAGTAAAAGGATCTAACATCAAATTCATAATTAGATCAGTGCTAGAACAGACGGAAAGATTCTTTAGCATTAACAGGTTTATTAATCAAATTAACCTCTAATTGTACAATTTGGGAACCTTTACTCAGATAAGAATGTCACAACACTACGTAACAACTACTTGGAAGGAAATAGGTTTCCAAGGAGCAGCTGCACCATCTCAACTCACTCCGTCCGGAATGATGCCTACCCTAAACGCTCCGGTGACAACTCCTGCAGTTACAGCTTGTCTATCACTGCAGTCAATTAACACGAAAGGTCAATTTGCTCCTCTGAATGCAAGTCATGCGCGCCATGCTACACAACACAACGTCCCACGTTCTCTCCAACAAGATCCAGTCTGAAGTGTGTTTGATCAGTTATACGCGATGACCCGTGATTAAGGCATGACACCCGAGGCCTTAATCCAGCAACAGTCCACTGTCGCTCTACCGAGAGGTACAGTGATGATCTTCTTGACAAATGTCTTTTAGGCTCGTTGTTGATGTGTTTTGAGTTCTCGAGTCTTTCTTAATGGGCGCGCGCGGTGAGGGAACAT
>WNGS01149393.1:24532-34020 GCA_020271785.1 Procambarus virginalis | reverse complement strand
TTATGTTTGTTGGTTAGATTAGCATTGTAAAGGCACTACAATCACCTTCAGTGGTTGATTGTTCAATAAATCACTGAAAACTATATGTTTAAGTGATCTCTAACTCTGTCCATGGAGGACAGAAGAAAATGTATTATGTTTGTTAGCATTATGTGTGTGGCTAGGCTGTGGTAGAAAATTTAAAGTTTAATCAACAGTAAACAGATTCTTGAGCCTATTGGGCTCTATCAATCTACATTTGAACTGTGTATGGGTCAGCCTCCACCACATCACTGCCTAATGCATTCCATTTGTTAACTACTCTGACCTGAAAAATCTCTATAACGTCCTATGGCTCATTGGGTACTAAGTTTCACCTGTCCCTTTGTTCGTCCGTCGTTGTTAAATAGTTTATCTTCATTAATTAACCCAGTTAATTCCCCTGAGAATTATTTTTAGGAAGTAATAATATCTTTCCTAACTCTTCAGTCTCTATGACTTGAAGTTTAATCTCATAACTCAGACCTATCAGCTCCGGGACTAGTCTGGTGCAATGCGTCTCAACCTTCTGTAACTCGTTCTTGTTTTTGACAATGTTTACACTGCACGCTGGATTCGCATATTCCAGGATTGGTCTGGCAAATATGGTAAACAAGGTTCTGAAGGTTCTTCGCAAGTTTCTAAAGGCAAAGGCAGTTAGTTGTTAAGTTGTGCCAACCTAACAGTGCTCGATGATGATATCTTTTTGATTTCATCATGAGTCTCGTTACATAGTTCATTTACACATAGTTCTTTTTGATGTGGGCTTCAAAGAGACAGGTTCTATGTGATACCAACCAAGAGTTTGCTTCTGCATCCGCTCCTATAATTCACTTATTTTACCCACTATACTCTTAACGCTGACAGAAAACTATCTAACATCTTTGTGACTCTGCCGAGTTTCAAGCTTCCGTCTATATGCCCTGTTGTTCTAATGGTATTCACTGTGATTCATCTTTTTACACTGTCATTCTCCGAGTGTTTTATCCGTCTCTCAAGGCCACCTGTCTCTCGTCTCTTGTAACAGGGTCAGCTTTACTTCCTTCAGTCTCTGTTCCTATCCCATGTCCTCGCAATTCTGAGGCAAGCCTCGTTACAGATTTCTGAACCTTTTCGAGTTTCATTGCGTGTGTTTTTTTTAACAGACTCCATGATGGGGCGGCATACTCAAAAACTGGTCTCACGTTGGCGGTGTACAGCTATCTAGTTGACTCCTGTTTTGGTTCCTGATGTTCTGACATCAGGATGCTCTGATATTAGGGTGTGCTGACATCAGGATGTTTGACATCAGGATGTTCTGACATCAGGATGTTTGACATCAGAATGTTCTGACATCAGGATGTGCTGATATCACTGTGATTCTCATACCCACGGGGGCTTCAAGACCGATTTCCCTTATGTCTGAATCGTTTAGAGTGAATACTAGGTCGAGTCTTGCTGGTTCATCATTGTCTCTCATTCTCGTGGGATCCTTGACATGCTGACTTAAAAAGTTTCTAGTCGTCACCTCTAGCAGTTTCGCTCTCCATGTTCTCCTCACCTCCATGTGGTTCTCTTTTTTTTTCCCAGTCTATCCTTCCATGATTAATGTCCCCCATGATGAGCAGATGGGATCGGTTTCTACAGGCAGCAGCGGCTGCTTTCTCAATGATAATGTTAACTGCCATGTTGTTTCTGTCATACTCTTTGCCTGGGTCTTCTTTCATTTGGTGGTGGGTTTCACTGCTACTGCTACTCTTGGTCCTCCCAACGTCATGGTGCCTGTGATGAAGTCTCTGAACCCTTCATAGTCTGGAACAACCATCTCCTCGAAACTCCATTCCTTTCTCATCAGTAGAGCCACTCTGCCTCCTCCCCTTCCTTCCCTCTCTTTCCTTATTACAGTGTAATCCTGGGGAAACACCGCATTCGTTATGATTCCTGAGAATTTTGTTTCTGTGAGTTCAATTACAACTGGTTTACTTCTTGTGTTCTTTCCCTAAGTTCACTGGCCTTGTTTGTAGTCCCATCTATGTTCGTGCACATGACCTTGAAGTTGACCCTCTTCTGTCCATTCTCATTTCTGTTGGTTCCACTGGAGTTGGGGGCAAGGGATGTCTGGGATGGGTGAGCCTAGGATGGGGGACCTGGGGGTTCTGGGGTGTGAGGGGGCTGGGAGGGTCTGGAACAGGGGGGGCTAGGGGGGGCTGTCGTGAAGCGGCTGAGGGGGGTCCGGGGTTGGGGATTAGTTGTGTCATGTGATGGGGGAGCTGGAGGGGCATGTGGTGGGAGGTCACGGGTTGGGGTATGCAGGGTAGACTGGGATGGGTTGACAGGGAGGTCACGGGTTGGCAAGGGAAGGGGAGCCTGGGGAGGGGGGGCCGGAGGGAAGGGGTGAGGTAGGGAGGAGAACTTGGGATGGGAAACTGGGAAGGGCATGGGGGTGCAGGAACAGTGAGGGTCTGGGGTAGGGCTGGGGAGAAGAAGGGCATGGGGGGAACATGGGAGGGTCTGGGGGAGAAAGGGCATGGGGGAACCATGGGAGGGTCTGGGATCGGGGAACATGGGGGGCATGGTCTGAAGGGGGACTTTACTGTCTGGGGAGGTGCAGGTGTATATACTGTGTATATACACCTGCACCTCCCCTAGCATTTGAGTATATACTGTGAAAGGGAAGAGTCCACAGCAACAAAGCCAGGACTCAAGTTCATGTTGGGTACTTTGTGTATAAGAGCCGACATAGAGCTGCAAAGTACCCAACATGAACTTGAGTCCTGGCTTTGTTGCTGTGGACTCTTCCCTTTCACAGTACATACTCAAATGCTCTAATCTTTCTAACAAACGTGACTTAACATAAGCTTACCCCTTCCATTTATCTTTCTTTCTCTTTCCTTTTCTTTTTCTCTCTTCTCCCCTTTTTCTGTTCATTGTCTTCTCCTACGCTCCCTTGCTATCCTCTTCTTATTCCTATTACTTTTCCTTCGGTGGTTATAATGGGAGCTGCCTCGTATGGGCCAATAGGCCTTCTGCAGTTCTCATTATTACTACTATTCTCTACACCTTACTTTCCTCCTCACCTCTCTCTTGCCTATTTATTACCCGTTCTCTACCTCCTCATCACAAGCGACTTGAGAATGGTCCAGGACGGACCGAAACGTCGTCGTCCCTTCAACTTCTAGTGTGTGGTCTGGTCAACATACTTCAGCCACGTTATTGTGACTCATCGCCTGCAAAAATTTGTTAGTAAGTAGTTAGTAACAGTTGATTGATTGACAGTTGAGAGGCGGGCCGAATGAGCAGAGCTCAACCCCCTCAAGCACAACTAGGTGAATACAACTCGGTGAATACACACACGCGCGTGCGCAATGCCTTCTGCAATAAACAATGTGGCAGCCAAGTGGATATGTTTCCTGTCGACGACTAAACTACCCCGTGTCATATATCTTCTGGCTCGTCATCTCATATTCCTTCCACCTCGCAGCAGCTTAACACAATCCTGCCATCATCCAAAAGCTAAATATTACCTTCCTACAACAAGAAATGTTGTAATATATAAATATATGTGTTATGAAACACTTTTTAGATATTGTTGGTGGTGGCGTCCAGCACCTCTCAAAAGAGCTCTTTAGTAGCTGCTGGAAACCCCTTCAGTAGCTCCTGGCCAGCCACGGCGCACACACCTTGCCCTCTCACCTGGTTATCATTACATGGACCAATCAATCATATTTCTGAGTGTCATTTTAGTTCATTATACACTTCTCGTGAGCACACTAAGTTCTCATTAACTTCTCAGGAGGTAGTTAATTTGCCAAAAAAAGATTCTTGCCTCGAAGTTTGGTGTTTTTAGTGTGTGGTTGTCGTCTGCTATGAGGCTAGGGGGGGGGGCACTCACTCCCTTGTGGAAGGCTCTTGCAAACTTGCCTGTCCTCAACCGCAGCTCTCCTGGCGCGTTAATCACCGGTTTCCTCTCACTGGAACACCTTACATATTCGTCAGTCCTCTATGGACGAGAACCTCTTGTGGGTTTTACAAACTATCCAGCCACGAAAGTCACCTTGCTTCCCCTTACATTTTATCAACTGTGCCTATTCTCAAGCTAAACGAAATTTATATCATCCCAAACTAGCTACCAACACTAGTAGCACTGTACTATGCCTTCCCTTAATATCTGAACTCCAAAATCTCACTAATACCCTTCGTCCTGCTGCAACCCATCCTCCGAATTGACATAAAGCTCGGCATTCGACAAACTAACACTCTTCGTAGTAATCTGGTTCACACTGCTCCTCCTGCTTCTAATGCTGCTGGTGTTTATTCTATTTCCTGTTCGTCTTGTCCTCTCCAATACTTTGGGGAACTGTCCGTACGCTAAATGACAGACTTAAGAAACACAAAAGAACTGTTAAGTCTGCAGACACAAACAATGCGCTCTTCTGTCTTGTTAGAGACTCTAATCGTCCCTAATAATATCTAATAATAATTAGGGACTCAAATTTGATTGGTCTCCTTTTAAAATAACCTTTCCTGCCTCTACTCTTCACAGACGCCGTCTTGTTGAATCGGCTCTGATACCCAACCTACCCAACATGAATCTTAGTCTTGGCTGTGTTGCTGTTGTCAATTATGGGGTCACCATATCCCGTGCTACTTGGAACTTTTTGTTCCAGGCAGCGAATCTTAAACAACAACGGTGCTGTTGACTGTTCCCTTTCACAGTACATACTTAAATGCAATACCATCTTAATAAACGTGATCTGACTTAAGCTTTGTCCCCTGTTGCTTCTTCCTACGCCTTTTTTTCTTACCCTATTTCTTATTCTTCCCTTTCCATATATTCTTTTCTTCCTATTATTCTTACCTACATCCCATTCTTACCTTTCATCTTATTCCTACAGCCTAACCTAACCTGCTCCTCACTCCACGTCTCACTCCCTTATCTTGAGATGATTTCGGGGTTTAGCGTCCCCGCGGCCCGGTCCTCGACCAGGCCTCCTTTTTGTTACCCCCCCCCCAGAAAGCAGCCCGTAGCAGCTGTCTAACTCCCATGTACCTATTTACTGCTAGGTAACAGGAGCATCAGGGTGAAAGAAACATTTTGCCCATGTGTCTCCGCCTCCACCGGGGATCGATCCCGGAACCTCAGAACTACGAATCCGGATCGCTGTCCATCCAACTGTCAGGCGCCCTTACTCTAATTGTTTGCTCGTTTCGCTCTTTAATCACACGACATGATAATGGTCCACGACGGACCGAAACGTCGTCGTCCCTTCACCTCTAGTGTGTCGTCGTTTCGTGCAGGCGATGAGTCACAATAACGTGGCTAAAGTAAGTTGACCAGACCACACACTAGAAGGTGAAGGGACGACGACGTTTCGGTCCATCCTGGAAAAATCTCAAGTCGATTGTGAGAATTGACAATTATTGTGAGAATTCACAATCGACTTGAGAATGGTCCAGGACGGATCGAAACGTCGTCGTCCCTTCACCTTCTAGTGTGTCGTCGTTTCTTCAATTCATAACGTGCGCGTTAGTCATCAAGATACGCCCTTATTAACTATTCTCTGGGAAAATTAATTGAAATATACTGCGATCTATATTCTGCCCGAAGTCACATAAAACAAACGATCCCCCCCCCCACAGTTTCAAAGGTTTCTAAAGCCGATGCCAAAATTATGAGAAGGATTAAGACAGAAGAGGACTGTTTGAGGCTTCAAGAAGACCTAGGCAAGCTGAAGGAATGGTCGAACAAATGGTTGTTAGAGTTTAACCCAACCAAATGTAATGTAATGAAGATAGGTGTAGGGAGCAGGAGGCCAGATACAAGGTATCATCTGGGAGAGGAAATTCGTCAGGAGTCAGAGAAAGAAAAAGACTTGGGGGTTGATATCACGCCATACCTGTCTCCTGCAGCACATATCAAGAGGATAACATCAGCGGCATATGCCAGGCTGGCCAACATACGAACGGCATTCAGAAACTTGTGTAAAGAATCATTCAGAACTTTGTATACCACATATGTCAGGCCAATCCTGGAGTATGCTGTTCCAGCATGGAGTCCATATCTAGTCAAGGATAAGACTAAACTGGAAAAGGTTCAAAGGTTAGCCACCAGATTAGTACCCGAGCTGAGAGGTATGAGCTACGAGGAGAGACTACGGGAATTAAACCTCACTTCGCTGGAAGACAGAAGAGTTAGGGGGGACATGATCACCACATTCAAGATTCTGAAGGGAATTGATTAGGTAGATAAAGACAGGCTATTTAACACAAGGGGCACACGCACTAGGGGACACAGGTGGAAACTGAGTGCCCAAATGAGCCACAGACATATTAGAAAGAACTTTTTTAGTGTCAGAGTGGTTGACAAATGGAATGCATTAGGAAGTGATGTGGTAGAGGCTGACTCCATACACAGTTTCAAGTGTAGACATGATAGAGCCCAATAGGCCCAGGAACCTGTACACCAGTTGATTGACGGTTGAGAGACGGGACCAAAGATCCAGAGCTCAACCCCAACAGCACAATTAGGTGATTACACACACACACACACACACACACACACACACACACACACACACACACACACACACACACACACACACACACCACACACACGTTCTGCCGGCAGAATAGAGTTTCGATATCGCTGCCTCCAATGCTTCACAATTTCTGACAGGTCCCAGCCTATGAGGGCAAGAATGAACCAACATTCATCATGTTATGGTAAAGCCTGCTCACGCAAGGTCCACTCCCACCCCACCCAGACCACGGTGATGCTGGAGCGATGTGACTATATGGAGAGAGAGAGAGAGAGAGAGAGAGAGAGAGAGAGAGAGAGAGAGAGAGAGAGAGAGAGAGAGAGAGAGAGAGAGAGAGCTGGAGGGGGGGGGGAGGGATTTTTTTATATTAATACATGAGGTACATCTTCATTAGTGCAGCTACCCTAGATTGTATGAAGTGGAGTACAGTGTGTCAAAAAAAGCTAACTAAGTGATGCTAAAAAAATCCCCATCACACAGGATGGTTAGTCATACAGAGGCATGTGATAAGCAGTCTGCACTGGCAGACTCCGGATGCATTTTTAGGATATCATCAACACAAGATTGAATAAGGTAGCAGTGGTAATAAAAGTCCCCATCTCGCAGGATGGTGTGGGAACCGACCTGTGAGATTTATATTTATTTAATTTATATGAATTTATATAGAATTTATATATACGTTAATTTATATATTTCGATAGCAATTGGTATGATGTTAAGTGGACTGTATTTCTGCAATAATCTCACAAATCGATCATTACACATTAGGGGAGGTGTTTATATTAAATTTATATGTGCAGCCAATCAACTACAGTATTAAACTACATATATTAGTATACATTGAGGAGGTTCCTTATCTTACTGTACAACAGGCTTAGTCCACCAGGTATAACTAGGATGTAGACACCAAATTATCCTCATTTGAGGCAGCTTCCATCACCCTGTAACTGATGTATCAAGTCTTGCTTCCTGTTCTTGTTCCTGTCAAAGGCGCTAGCTGTAAAGCCAGAATCCTAATATATGACAGCTATATCAGAGAAAACACTGTATATTAGATAATAAGGACCAAGGCTTTATTACCTTTTTTGAGTCGATTATTTGTGTTCTCACCGGTTCGCCCAATATCTACCTAACATTAATGGCCAAAAATGATTAGATAACCGGGTTTCGGAAAAACACTTCCCTTGTGATTGTTGACAGCGTGTTGATGATGGCAGAACTTTGGTCTCCATAACACTTCGTCCAAGAGAATTTATAGGAGCTGATACTCGCTCCAACGACTCGGTCTTAAACAATAGCTGACCTCTCTCTCCTACTGACGCCTGGCCTACTTTGTCCAGATATCAGTAACTGATAGAAGGGTCACATTTACTTTATTTTGATACTGATAATTAAGTTAATTAAAATAAGATGTTTTTATGATGGTAAAGTCCAAAGACTAATGTATTTAAGAATAATTCCCAATAGAATAGGTGGTGAATTTATAATAGTATGTGGCAATGATATCCCGTTTTCTATTGACAGAAAACTCCACTACAAGCTACGTTTTCTATGGGTTAACTTATGTATACAACACAGCAGCAATATTATCTGCCTGTTGAATTGATATTAGTAAATGGTGTCGGATTTTCCGACAGATGGTTAGTCATACAGGGCCATATGTTTAGTAGCCTGCACTGGCAAATTTTAGGTACACTGTGAGGACCCAAAATTTGCCAGTGCAGGCTACTAAACATATGGCCCTGTGGAGGGAGAGAGAGACAACAGAGGCCAGCTCAAGTCTTGACGTCAGATAAGCAATGATATACAGTTCACTGACACTGTCAGTGATGACAACAACTTCGTCCTGGCCTCACGCAGAAACCACATTGGCGTGATATATTAATGAGAAAAACCATTGTGGAGCAATGAGGTGACTTGAACCGGCGTTTCAGTGATTCCCAGACACCTGCCCCAGCCCACTCCGCCAGGATAGGACAAAAAAAGCCTATCACCGCGGAACTTGTGGCGAGTGCTAAACTTTTGTTGACAGTATCCGACAAATCGTCACTCCTTCGTGTCCCCACTGTACACGTGGTATCCCAGGCCCACGTGCAGTTGAGCGAGCTACACTCCCTCGTCCAAACAAACAGAGAGGAGTGAGACACATTGGAGACTGAGAAAGATTCAGATGTTCGATCAAGGACAAGAATGAATTCAGAGCAGGCGGTTCTTGGGGCCTCCGAGGCCTTGCCAAACCTGTAACGGTCTGGGGTCACACTCCCCCGCCTTCCTCCCTTCCTGTTGACTGGCGAGTGTGTACCTTGGGCAGTAGGGTGTAGATGTGCATCATATTTTGTGTATGAGTTTTTTTTTATATCAACCCATCCTCCGAATTGACTAAGTTTTAATACTAAGTGTAGTAAGTACATTTCCTGACTGCCATACATAGTACATAATTGCACTTATGGGGCTGTTACATTTACCTCCCAATTTTTGGAGGACGGGCTGTTATATATATATACAATTTTAGAACACTTTCTCACCAGGAGACTCGAACTCTAGCCAGCACAGAAGCCTTCCAGCAACTGGCATAACAGGTACGCCTTTAACCCACTGCACCACGCTCAGACCCTTAAAAGAGACGGTAACTTCGGAGTATTTATACACCCCAAAGATTACCATCTCCCAAGGGCAACTAGAGCAAGTGAGGGGTCACTTACGTTTTTCATCAAGTCCCCTTGCACTTATGGGGCTTGCGCACACTTATGGTAAGTGACCTCTCACTTGCTCTAGTTGTCCTTGGGAGATGGTAATCTTTGGGGTGTATAAATACTCCGAAGTTACCGTCTCTTTTAAGGGTCTGAGCGGGGTGCAGTGGGTTAAAGGCGTACCTGTTATGCCAGTTGCTGGAAGGCTTCTGTGCTGGCTAGGGTTCGAGTCTCCTGGTGGGAAAGTGTTCTAATGTTGTAT
>WNGS01149393.1:0-12729 GCA_020271785.1 Procambarus virginalis | reverse complement strand
TATGTAGATAGGAGCTGCCTCGTATGGCCAATAGGCCTTCCGCAGTTACCTTATTCTTATGTTCTTATGTGCTTCACCCCCCATTTATCCCTTATGTATCCCCCCATGTTCTCACCTTTATTGTCTTATCACCTGACCCAGTGTGGGTATAAATCAACCAGTTCTGAAAATTCTTTTCACTTGAGAATGAACCATGGAGGTTCGAAACGTTTTGCAAATTGTATATAATGTAAATACATTCTAAAGTAATTCACTTTTTTCTTCACCTTGAAATTACGAAAATGAGTTTTGGAGAACTCCTATTTCAGCTAGCCCTGATGCTAGAAAATAGTTAGAGGATAGAAGCCCTAACCAGAAGATAGTTAATACAGAATATGCGGTCATATTCAATGAGACATGTTTAAAAGAAAACCTGCTGCCAATATCCACCAAGATATATATATATATATATATATCTAATATATATATATATATATATATATATATATATATATAATATATATATTATGGCGAAGCGTTAATGGTCCCCAAGCCAATATGCAACCTAAATTTCCTCACCCCTGAAGGATTCGACCCCAGACAGCTAGGGGCTCCATGCACCTTAGCGTATTCAGTACTTCATACCCCAACACACTACCAGACTACTATAGTACCCTCACAACACACTACCAGACTACTATAGTACCCTCACAACACACTACCAGACCACTATAGGTCCTCTCCTCCACAACAACGTGACCAGTTATATATTACTCGTGCACTACAAAACCCGATAGTTCCCCCCAGCACAATTTGTATTAAGTTATAAGCATGGACGAAGAACCATTGGCAACTACACTACAGACAGTGAATGTGAATTAGACTGTTATAAATTGGCTTGAGATCTGAAGGCGACTATCCTCCCTAGCTGTGTGGAATGAACTGCGCACGTTCTCCTTGTTGTCACTAAGATGGTTACGTGAGACTTCGAGTTATTTTCCTGGTCAAACTTGTAGAGAGCAACCAATGAGAAGACGACCTCGTTACGGCTGTCCCTCAATTGTTAAAGTGGCCTCCGGAAAGGTGTTCCCGTGTGTGTGTGTGAGGTGTCCTACAGTCTTGGGAATGGTGAGGAAGAGTCTGTTGGTGTCGAGGATTCTTAGTTCTGCATTTAACGTGTTGGTAAAAGCTCGTCGTATTCTTGTCAAGTAATCCATCAAGTGCGTCCTCATTCTAAAGTAGTTTCAGACCTCTGAACTCTAAATCTTGCGAGGATTAGAACGTGTGAAAAAATGAATGAGAGACTGCAGAAAGTCTATTATTTGGCTCTCACAAGACAGCTCTGTTACGAACCCGACTCCAATCGTCGGAGCATGGAGCAGCAACGTCAACGCCGTCTGTGAGTCTGCTCCCTAAACCCCACAAAATGGACGACGCCATCTTGTTGGTGGCAGTGTGATACCTGCAGAGACGCTAGATTCCTGCCTTGCAGCTCGATGGTCGCTGTTGTTGACCTGTGGTGAGGTGGCGCCTAGAAATCAGCGCCATCTATTGTGGGAGGAGTTGTATGTTAATGTCAGAGTCCGTAAGTGGTATTTCCTAGTGTCCCCAGTACTGGTCATTTACTGATGACGTGTCTGTATCCACAGAGGCGACGTAGGGCTGCGGTGGTACGCACCCTACGTTGTACGAAGGTACGACGGAGATACGAAGACAGGCAGTCTACCCAGGTCAGCCTATTATCTCTTTACTCCATTATGCTTGACATGAGCAGTGAGCCGCCGCCGAAGAGGAACTGAGTAGTATCTGCTGTCTGCCTGTGAAGTGGCAGTGACAGAATTCAGCATATCCCGGGACTAGCTAGAGGAAGAGACGACTGACAGTGAGGTGCTACGGAGGAGTGTAACTAGCTTATTGCAAAGCTCCTGCCAGGGGTTCGCTACCCTTTTATTTGTTCGTGAAGAGGCCCAGCAGCGTGAGGCTGATGTTCTCTGCCAGCACCAGGCTGGAGAGTGATTGTGGGCGTTAACAAGGAGCACCTAGTGAGACTGTAGATAGGCTAGCCCATGGCTAGGGTGACTCGTTGGTGTTTCCCAGTACTGGTTGAGGACGGTACTGTGTGTCGAGGAAACACGGAAGTTGACAAGGCTGCATTGCATGAGCATCGAGGAACGCTTAGTGTCCTATGAGAGCGACACATGTGTATATATCAGTGTAGTATACTTCGTTTATGATTCTATTTAAGGTGATGGGAAAGTGATAATATGTGAATATATTGATAATTGATGAAGTGTCGTATTCCCTTCAACTCCCCCCCTTGTTTTTTACTTGCATTACCAGCTCACTCCTTGAAAGCCACTACCGACTTGGGGTCGATACTAGTACTTTGGTTCCTCCAGCAAAGAACCCGGTTACGACCCATAGTGGCCGTAACAAGCTCCTATTTATATCTACCCAAATTCATTTATCTATTTGTCTATCCTGCGCTTGAAACAATCCAGCGATCCCATGCATGTTGCGTTACCCGGTAATTGTTTACATAAATCTACAACCCTATTTCCAAGCCGCTATTTACCAAGGTCTTTTCTGGATCGAAATTTAGTGAATTTGATAAATCTAACCCCCTTTAATTCTTTCTTGTTATACCTTTCACCTATTTATTCACTTCAGTCGTGTCTACTCTCACTCTCCTTCTCTCTGGAGAACGTAAATTGTTGTTTGCAATTCTCAATTTTTTGTGAGGAGATCCTAACTCCCAGGATTAGCGTGGACATATTTCTGTGTTCCAGTGAATTTATATTCCTGCTACTGAATGAAGACCAAAGCTGACCTGTAATCTAGGACAAGGTAAAGCTGGAGAATAGCATAATATTTATTATTAACGCTTCATAACTCGATTCGCAGCATCTTATGTGCTTTGTTTGAACATGTACTCTAAGACATAAACATGTCTTAGAGGCGTGGTAATTACTTATTTCGAACATTTAAACAATGACCTTTTTTTCTGCCTTAAGATCCCTACTAATTATGAAACTCAGATCATTTTCTTTTAGGGTTTATAAATGTCAAAGTTATAACGTTTATATCTGTTTACTATTTCCAGGACCTAGGCTCATGACTGCATTATAGAAAGTACTGAACTGCATCTGTCAATCTTCTGTCCATTTTAAATCCCATCTTCTTATTCGTCTTTGAGCGATTATGACACTCCCGAGCATATTTCCCTCGCTATTTTTGTATCACATGCAAATTTACTAATGTTGCCTGTAAAGCTTTTGGAACTTGGAGGTCCATGTACCAAATCTACACAGTAAAATAACAACGTACTGGAGTGAACGATATGGAAAAAAATGCAGAATAGAACCAGTGAAGAGCAGAGGTGCCATAGGCATAATTAGAGAACACTGTATAAACATCAGAGGTCCACGGTTGTTCAACATCCTCCCAGCAAGCATAAGAAATATTGCCGAAACAAACGGGGACATCTTCAAGAGAAAACTAGGTTTTTCTTCAAGGAGTGCCGGACCAACCGGGCTGTGGTGGGTAAGTGGGCCTGCGGGCCACTCCAAGCAACAGCCTGGTGCGCCAAACTCTCACAAGTCAAGCCTGGCCTCGGACCAGGCTTGGGGAGTAGAAGAACTCCAAGAACCCCATCAAACAGGTATTTAACAGGTATGAATACAGTCAAAATCACTGATATATGATAAAGAACAGAGGTGCCAGGATAGAACCTAGGAGGATCCCGTCAACAACTGTGTCTCACTGAGATTTAAATCATTTAAAGTAACTGTTTCCTTTGTGATAACAAGCCATTATACATCTCATATTTCCACAACTGTTATTTTTATGCAAGTCCTTCAAAACCAATTTAAAACACAAATATAATTTTATTTGTGACTGTTTTTTTTATTCTTTTTATTTATTGTTTATCTTTATTTTTATGTTTTATATTCCATGTTTGACAATACATCTATCCTTTTATGTGACATATTTTGTCTGTTAATATGAAATAACTTGCATCACTTAGTTCTGTATGTCTGTTAATTGATTAGTTTTCCATATTCATCACAGCTCCTATTATATCAATAATATATATAACGTTTCTATACACAGAAGGACACTTAATTCGTCACAGTTTTTCGAATTACTAATGGTTGCAGAGTTCAAGTGTTTCGAACCTCTGAGGGCTGTATAACCCGCCAAACACACACCGAAACTAAGACGTTGGTACAACGTTCGAACAAGTTTTAACACCTCCTAACCAGTTATAACAACTAATATAGCAAGTTGTAACAACGTTCTAATACGTCATAAACACGTTAAGCCAAGATGTAAAAACTTTATTACAAGTTGTAACAAGCAGAAAATAGAGACAGTTTCGGTTTGTGTTTCAAGGGTGTAGACCTTGAATATTTCGAACATCTGAATGTTGAAGACCTTGGGTAGCCGGCGTGCACTCTGGTGTAGAAGAGGAGCTCCACCTCCAACGCTCCTCTTCAAATGCACAAACGAGTCCCATCAACATGATGCATCAATGATAAAATCAATTGGAATCTCCCGTTGATGCCTCATGTAAATGTGATTTCTTTGTGCTTTGAAATTATTATCATTATTGTGATTATATTTTTGTATTGTTATGTTATTGCTATTGTTATTAATATTTCCACACGAATTCATTCAACTCTCCAATAATTTACAATGCAAAAGTCATCCTAGACGACCGAACAAAGCCACCCTTTCAACCAAGGATACTTTTACCTGGCTTCCTCCGTAATTAACCTGTCTTGCACCTGTCTCATCCACACGGCAACCGCTGCTCAAAAACCTTGCAACAACAGACCACCGTGCAATAACCCTCCCCAGTCCTCTTATACTAAAACAATGCAAATATTTCTCAACACATTTTCTGGGGGGGGGTGTCTTGCCGAGTAGATCATTAGGTGTGGCGGCTCCTCCATGATCATCTACTCGCGCACAGATTCCTGCACCTCCAGGTAGTCCAGGGCTCCAGGGGGCGGCTTCCTATTTCACAGGATGTTTATAGCCACGTAAACTGCTTTGGTGCCTCGCCCTCTGATCCAGCCCAGCCAGGATGCGCGCGCGGGCGCGTGTTTCTGCTCAGATTGGCCTTTTTTTTGGGGGGGGGGGAGGTGAATGACCGCTCCTTGTGTTCTGAATTTTAGTCTCAGTTTTTAATGGTTCGACATCATTTTGCTTCTTAATTCACATAATCTTCGAACTGCAGATGGAGTTAGTTTCAAAAGGCTTCATTTTCTGTTCATCTCTCGTACGGCTGTTACATTGACGAAGTGCTTCGTTACCGCCTTGTGCACCAAGCCCTCATCATCATAGGCCAATGCTCGCTAATCCACCCATCAAACCTGCTGTTTATGAATTAAAAAAAAAAATTTCCCGACTCATAACTAATGACATATGTTCTTTATTCGAACAGGGCTTTGTTCACGTCCTCTGTTCGAATCGCACACCTCTTAACGATTCGTCCATGTACTGACATTATCGGTAATTAACAAGAGATCCTATAACCACCTAACCTAGCGTAAGTTAGGCATAATTATTCAATACATTCCTGTATGTGATATTATTTGAGAAAATATTCACTTTGAATTTGTAGTTTATTAACAATGATGTATTGGTGTAGTTGACCGCTGGTTTGTGCGAGGACATGCTGACCTGTGGCCCCCTCTGTTCATGTTCTCTCCTCCTGCCTCTGTTCATGTTCTCTCCTCCTGCCCCTGTTCGTGTTCTCTCCTCCTGCCCCTGTTCATGTTCTCTCCTCCTGCCCCTGTTCATGTTCTCTCCTCCTGCCCCTGTTCATGTTCTCTCCTCCTGCCCCTGTTCATGTTCTCTCCTCCTGCCCCTGTTCATGTTCTCTCCTCCTGCCCCTGTTCATGTCCTCTCCTCCTGCCCCTGTTCACGTTAAAACCTTTCGGGTTGGTCTACGTCTTTGAAAACTTGTACAAATCATCTTACAAGATGACTGTAATAAGAGTCCAAAAAAACTTCAAAATAAGGGATCAGTTTTGAGTTATATCTCTTGATTTTCTCTTGTTTTGATATGTTTTATTTCGGGAAGTTGATTCTACACTTGGGGGGGGGGGGTGTTCTATCACTGGTGCAACAGGCAGTCTACAGCGCCCTGAAATCTATCTTCCTTGTTCAGTTGTGTGAAGGTTACATAGGTGTTCTCCAGTGCTGCATACGTCGCTGATGTTATGCTGTCAATGTGTGCCTCCGGTGATCGGTGTGAGAATTATGTCATCTCCCAGATCATTTTCCCTCTCCTCTGACTGACTCATGAGTCCTCCCCCCCCCCCTCGTCGCAGACTCACCCCCAAGTTCTCGTCATCCTCATCCCAAATCTCATCCTGTATTTAATTACTTAAATACAAATTAATTAAATTCATTAGAATTAATTAGATTAATTAGAATTAATTAAATTAACAAATTTTAATTTAATTCAACCTGTTCAACCTTTTCTCAGACCTTCGCTCTCTAGTTTACATACAACCACTCCTCTTGTGTTATTGGCTTCCTCCTCTTTGTCTCCCGGCAATCACTAATATATCATTCCCCCATTTGAGTAGATAACATACATCTAAGTATACATACTTTGCATACAATATTAGCTATAGATACATAACATGTATCAGTACGTAGGTCCCAGTGCTGATCCGTGCGGTACTCGGCTTGTCTCTGTGCTGCTGGCTTCCTGTTGGATGGGTGACCTTTCGTCTTGTTCAAGATGTTTCCAACAACTCCAACCTGTTGCGTCGGTTTATTGGCGTTATCTGTGGCGAGGAAAAGTGTGTATCAGGCTGTCTGAGGGTCCAGAGAAGTGCTGTCAGCTGAACTATTTCTTTTCGTGGCATTTTGCTGTTAGCGTAAGACTTTTGGAGAGTGATAAGTGGACCGTTGAAGATTAACCCCTGTTGGCGTACTAGCAGGTGAGAACTTTCTCGCACTAATACAGACAGACAGGCAGACAGATAGACAGAGGTCGGCAGACTCAACGAGCATACATTTACGGGGGAAAAAAACAGGGCAGACAATCGGATAAGCAAATGTTTGCTTCCATTTTCCAAATTGTTTGTCGAACGGCTTAACGGATGAATGCAGCCAAAGAAGGGGGATTTGCTCACACCGTTGTACGAACGAAAATGTGTTTGCGTTCTCGAGCCTCGATATTCCTCATCCGGATTCCTCATCCCCAGACCTGCGAGGTCCAAAGCCTTGCATTTATTGCAGAATTAATTAACAGAGAAATAACAATGGATGCAGAGCAGCTCTGATGATCAGAATGACATGAAAGAGGATTTCTGACTGGAACGCGAAATAAAAAACAGAGACATAAATATGTGCTCAAGGTAAAAAAAAATGGGTGGGGGACATTTTTTTAATTATGAAGGGAAAGCGCCAAGCCATTATGACTTTATAGTATCTGGAAGAGGTCAGGATAATGATTTGGGATAGAACGGGGGTAAGGAATGGTGCCAAACCAATTGGACGGTTGGGGATTGAACGGCGACCTGCATGAAGCGAGACCGTCGCTCTACCGTCCAATCAAAGTGGTTGGGTAAGGAGGGGAGGGGAGAATATGAATTATTTTGTGAACCAGTTCAAGATATTGTATATTTAGCATTTATCACCTGAGTGGGAGATGAATTGGAAATAGCCGCGCTCAGTGAGCCGCCATCACATATAACTCCACGTTCAGGGAACCCCTATTCGAGGAAATGCCCATCTCATAGAGTCCCTACCACCGGGAACCCCCAACTCCACAGAATCCCCCCATCCCTGGGAAACCCTGATCCCATTGAACCACCACTCCTTAACGACCAGCTTCCCAGTGAGCTCAGTAAATCTTCATTCCAGGGAATCATCATTCCAGGGAACCATCATTTCAGGGAACCATCACTGCAGGGAACCCACATCCCAGGTATATTCATAGTATGTGCTACATTAGTACAATTTAGCTTGTCAGAGGAGGAGCACATGGTCTCTACACATAACCAGGGCGTCGCCAGAGATATCCTCACTAAACACCAACACCAAAACTGTCGACAAGTTCAGCGTCAATAGATGATTGGACATTAGCGAGAAACATTAAACAAACCAAGTCATCAATCAACAAACATCAAACAAACCAAGTCATCAATCAACAAACACCAAACAAACCAAGTCATCAATCAACAAACATCAAACAAACCAAGTCATCAATCAACAAACATTAAACAAACCAAGCCATCAATCAACAAACATCAAACAAACCAAGCCATCAATCAACAAACATCAAACAAACCAAGTCATCAATCAACAAACATCAAACAAACCAAGCCATCAATCAATAAACATCAAACAAACCAAGCCATCAATCAACAAACATCAGACAAACCAAGTCATCAATCAACAGCAGACTAGCACCGACTTACTCTCGGCCAGTTTGGAGAGCACGACATAACATTCAATATACTGCACCGCCCATCGTAAAAACATAGGAGATTGATGATTGATGAAGATTAAGCCACCCAAAAGGTGACACGGGCATGAATAGCCCGTAAGTGGTGGCCCTTTTGAGCCATTACCAGTATGAATAGATGATAGTGGAGATCTGTGGAGGTGCGACTGCACCCTGCGTGACGGGAGATGTCTCCCGTGAACATAGGAGATGTTGTTGTTATTGATTCAGCTACTCGGAACAAGTTGCAAGTAGCACGGGCTATGGTGAGCCCGTAACTTACCTGGCACAGGAGCGGTGCAAGAAGCACGGGCTATGGTGAGCCCGTAACTTACCTGGCACAGGAGCGGTGCAAGAAGCACGGGCTATGGTGAGCCCGTAACTTACCTGGCACAGGAGCGGGGCAAGAAGCACGGGCTATGGTGAGCCCGTAACTTACCTGGCACAGAAGCGGGGCAAGAAGCACGGGCTATGGTGAGCCCGTAACTTACCTGGCACAGGAGCGGGGCAAGAAGCACGGGCTATGGTGAGCCCGTAACTTACCTGGCACAGGAGCGGTGCAAGAAGCACGGGCTATGGTGAGCCCGTAACTTACCTGGCACAGGAGCGGTGCAAGAAGCACGGGCTATGGTGAGCCTCGTGGACGGGAGATGTCTCCCGTGAACATAGGAGGTGGTAAGTTGCAATATATATTAGCC
This sequence comes from Procambarus virginalis, assembly GCA_020271785.1. Taxonomy (NCBI): domain Eukaryota; kingdom Metazoa; phylum Arthropoda; class Malacostraca; order Decapoda; family Cambaridae; genus Procambarus; species Procambarus virginalis. The sequence continues at coordinate 3,576 of WNGS01149393.1, read as the reverse complement.
CCATCAGTGAGCTGCTTCACCTTCACCTGACTGTATGTCCAGCAGCACAGAAACTTACAACCGCTCGAACTCTGCCGTTGATAATGTTGACAAGGAACAACGAAACGCGTCTCTTAGCGTCAAAACATCATAAAGTTGTTAAAGAAAGTTTGAAGAAATAATCGCCGACTTATGTAACGTAAGGGCTCTACCAGGCGGCGTCGTGTTTGATGAAAATAATGCATTAAAATACAGATGTATCCAGATATTAACCTTATTACATAAGTTAATACATCCTAACATATATATAGTGCTCCCAGACAAGTACTTCATCCTAGTACTTTACTTTAAAGTTCTCCCAGGCAAGTACATCCTAACCAACCCATCCTCCTGTTTAGATAGTACCTATTGTGACTGTCGTCAATAGTCACGAATTCGTACGTACTGTTTTAGATTGTTGTGTACTGACTAGTAGGATTTCTTTTGAAATTAATAATGCTAAAAAATAAACTTAAATATTCCTAGGCCAAGTTTAGTACACATATGTACTATACTAGGACTCGGATATCGTGCATTAGGCCTTGGAAGGTTAGGTTAGGTTAGTTTAGTTTGTCAAAGCAACACAAGTAAAAATAGTTTTCCCGTTTGTCCAACTCAATAGTTCAGATTTCTACTATCTAATTTCGTTGTTCGTCGGTATATACACTATGGTCCTCGTCGTTACTATTATTACTACCGAAACAGGAGGAGACGGACTCTCCTAACATATATAAAGTACTCCCGGGCAGTACTTCATGCAGGTAGTGGGTGAGTGCGGTCACTCAGAGCAGGTGGAGTAATGCTGTTACTGTTTTTATTGTGGCAACTCTACTCTCTCCCTCTCCTTCGTGCTCTGTCTCTAACCTTACTTCGTAGCTCCAGCTTTACCATTATTTCCTCCTTACTCGAGTCCCTTTTCCATGTATACCCCTATTTAATCCACTCATTTTGCTCTGTAGATATATTTTTGGGTTCATCGGGATTCTCGGTGCTACTTTATTTGTAAGTCTACTTCCAGCTTGAGTGGTGTAATTAATGTGTTTTATCAAGCTGTCGTGTATGACACCAGCCTGAACGCTTCTGTCAAGTCTGTCTCTCTCTCAGCCTCTGGAAAGCGTAGCCATCTCTGGGGGGATCCAAGGCAGATTCTCTCTCTTCAATTGCAAGCGGTCAGCTTTAGTTTCCAGCGCTTAAATCCCCGCTCTTGAATGATTAGCGTTCACTCCTTTTGAATCAGGGTCCGTTTCTCTTTTTTTTGCATTGATTGTGAGTCTCCTGATTGGAGGTCAACTTGCATCATCACATTACAAGGCTGTTATTTACGGCATTGTGCCTTTTTCAGGGTTTATCCTTCCGGTTCGGCCTCAATGGAGTCGAGAGTCTCTCCTGACACAGACTGCCATCCATGCCCACTTCTTTGTAACAACACCGGTACTATATATCATATTTCGTTTTGCTAGTGTATCGACACCTGGTATGACACCTGCGGGCCTTAACACTTCTCTTCACACCCAGTTTCACTCAGCACTCCTGGCACTGAGCCCATCAGGTGAAGCACTCCGAATAAGTCATTAACCATTCTGTAATAATTTTGTTATCTCAGAGTAGTTAGTGTTATTTTCTAATTGCTTCTGCCTCCGAAGTATAGGAAATGGGTAGATCTGTGTCACATTGTCATAGCGCCACGTCAGGAGTCTGTGCAGCCTTCAAGTGACCTTCAAGACATCTTCCCTATGCTGTCTGAGGATAAGGTCAGAACAAAGGTTGTGGAGACTAATGGCCATTATCTGTTCTTTGGAGGCTAAAGCAATTTACAAAAGAACACAGCGGAGGCATAAATTGTGCTTCATAATCCATGTTATTTACTGAGCTACACAGACCACCTGGTTCAGTATACTGGTAGTAGGCAGCCGTGGTCGGGTAGGCCTTTTGTAATCTTTCATTCGTTGAATGATTTTGTAATCGTTCGACGAATGTAATCGTTAACTCGGAGAGTAAAGGACAATTATATCAGAAACAGAAGTCATACAGGCTAAATTCAAACTGGGTAATGATATAAGGAAGAAACTGTCAGTTCACAGACTTCAGTCAGATTATTAACCATATAAAAAAGTACCTTTGAGTACTTCCTATTTACTAATATCTATATCATACAAGTACAGGTAGTTAACAAGTAATGAATTGGATCATTGGACAAGGCATTTATATTTTTGTTCTGTCAGGAACAGAGTCACACTTAACGAGTACATATTCCAACACCCGTCTCCCTCCTAATTCTAGGCATCCCCCCCTCTTCCCGAGTTCAAGACCAAGCCCACACTAGCTGGAGAACTAGGTTCCACCGCTCCTGAACTTCACCCTTCATAACCCCTCTTTCCTATACCGTAGGCCTACCTATCAAGACCCAGCCAATCTCACTATACTCTTTATTGACTTGAATGACACAAAATAATGAGTGCAAGCCCAGTATTTTCTTAAAAATGGGTTATGACCTTCTGGGTTAAAAACCCGTGGAACTTCCTACCCACCGAAGTCGTAAATGCCAAAACTGTTTACATATTAAAATCCAGCTAGAAAACAATCATCAGGGAAAATTGGAGGACCTTTAACAAGCCGTCGGCTTCCTGTACTCGTCGAAGCCACTAGAGGGTTAGTGGCCCTCACGTAAACTCAGATAAAACAGATCATCTGCCTCTTCAACCTTACCTAATGGAGAAGATTACCGGTGAGAGCTTGTGGTAAAGGCTCAGAGGCCATCCACACAACTGGCCAGACGTAGATACCTTAAAGACGCACTGATTTAGCCTCATTCCTGTCTCTCTGCCTGTCTGTGCCAACAAGTCCACTACGGGCTCACCATAGCCCGTGCTTCTTGGAACTTTTTGTTCTAGGTAGCGAATCTTAAACAACAACAACTGTCTGCGCCGTCATATAGCACTCTGGAGAACGAGGTGGTGTTATTTATTCCTGGAACTCTACTAATGTTTATCGAATCCTATTATTATATAGCCTTTAAAGATTCCCTAATTACGGAGGCAAAATTGTGTGGTATATCTTTGGTCTATTCCTCTCCCAATTTTTCTCTTTTTGTTAGTCTCCTTTTGAATTCATTTCATATATTTTACTCTTCGAAAGTGTGTGTGTGTGTTGTGTGGTGTGTGTGTGTGTGTGTGTGTGTGTGTGTGTGTGGTGTGTGTGTGTGTGTGTGTGTGTGTGTGTGTGTGTACTCACCTATTTGTGCTTGCGGGGGTTGAGCTTTGGCTCTTTGTCCCGCCTCTCAACTGTCAATCAACTGGTGTACAGGTTCCTGAGCCTACTGGGCTCTATCATATCTACCCTGGCTCTATCATATCTACCCTGGCTCTATCATATCTACCCTATTGTGTGTGTGTGTGTGTGTGTGTGTGTGTGTGTGTGTGTGTGTGTGTGTGTGTGTGTGTGTGTGTGGCTGTGTGTATGGGGGGAGAATGTTAGCAGTATGACCTTGAATATCCACAGAGGCCACAGTGACCTCACCAGGTGGGTCAGGTCACGCATATAAATGAGCTTTCTAACTAT
>WNGS01149389.1:0-11384 GCA_020271785.1 Procambarus virginalis | reverse complement strand
CGATATAGAGTCCTGGGACACATTCAGGCGGGGTGCGCGGTGGTGGCCGCACCGATTGCCCCCAAAGAATGATGGGGGTAAGGTTGTGGTAAAATGCTAGTGCCAAGATAACCATCCAATTGCCGCTGGTGAGGGGGTTGGTTCAATATGATGGCTTCGGCTATCACCGTCATGGTGGACTCGGTCGGTGATGGCCAGTGGATTTAGGCGTCCTGTCCATACCAGGTGCGTTGCTCCCGGCAGTATAGGTTCGGGAGGCGCACGGTCGGGGGTGGTGATTTTCAGTTCGCATATAGTCCCTGGGCCATTCAGGCGTGTTCGCGATTTGTGGTTTTCCTTCACGTGTGCCCCAATAGAAGAGGTGATTTGTAAATTGCGATGCCGATAATCCAGTCCGAGTGGCCCGGCGGTGCGTGTTTCAAATAGGCTTCGCTATCACCTTCATTTTGGTCCGCCTCCTGTGATGGTCCATGTGGTTTAAGGCCGTCTTGTACATACCAGTTGCGTTTTCTCCTGTGTATGGGGTCGAGTCACTTCGGGGTTTGAGTTTTCATTCATAGATATATATATATTCACTCGAGACGGTATATATATCGATATATAATAGCAACAGCCTGATGGTCCTCCGGGACTAGGGTGAATGATTTTGTTCTCACGTGGTTCCCCAAAAATATAGGTGCGGTGAGATAATAGTCGCAACGCCAAGAGTACAGGCCCCGCGGGGGCCCCCGGTGGGGGGGGGCAAGGGGGTCATAGTTAGCCGCTCGCGAATCACTTCCGTAGTCCGGTTCGTGATGTGCAAGTGGCTTTAAGTGTGTCCCTGTCCAGACCAGTTGCGCTTGCTCTGGAGGATGGGTTCTGTAGTCACGTTGTGCCCGGGGGTGGGGAGTTTTCAGTTTCTGATAATATACCGAGATATATATAGAATATATATGATATCTATATAGATTTCTATGAGATATATAATCACGAAAGATGGTAGTACAGGACAGTATCACTCTTGCTCCAGAACATCACTGCGGGACCCTGAATGCAATAGCGCTGAAGATGTTAGATTTTAGGCACTTCTGCACATGCTCTCAGTTGTATTTTACAGGGAGAAACGCTGAACTGTAAGGCAAATCCTGACCTCAAAAGATTAATTGAAAGCTGTAACAGAACACATCAGCACCACACCAGAAACATATACAGGGGGGGGGAGAGGCCAAGAGGGACACTTACATAATCACAATCAAGAAGGCTCTATCAGAGCAGAGGGACCCAGAGGTGGAAGTACCGTCCCAAACCATGGGGAAAGACTGGTACCTGCGTCCTGGGCGTAGTCGTCTGGGTGTTAAAAAAACCGAAACACTACAGAGAAGGGGCCCGGGTACCTACCTGCACCCCTTCGATGGCACAACCCAGGGGCGGGTGATGTGGTTGGGGACAAGCAAGGCGGTAGTGGGTGCGACCTAGGGAATGTGGGCTGGGAGGGGCAGCCAGGGGACCCACGGGGGGGGGAGCGAGGGGCGGGGGTGCATCAACATCGGGTAGGCTTGGGCTCAATTAGTAGGAAGGGGCCAGATATGAAGGGCGGTCCGGCCCAGTACGGCAGGGGGGGCGGAAGCAGGCGGCGGTGAAGGCAAGGGGAGGGACTAGCTCGAGGGAGAATGCGAGCCAGGAAGGAACAGGACGTGGGATGGCAGAACCCGGACCGGAAAAACATAGGGATGGAGTGAGAGAAGAGAGAGAGTAGCGAAGAGAGATAGAGAGATGATAAAGAGATAGAGATATTGAGAATTATTAGAAGATATATTAGATGAGATTGACGATAGACCAGGAGAGATACGAGATGGCGGTCCGAGAGCCAAAAGCACGCGCAGCCCGACTAGCAAGGCCCGCTGGGCCGAAGAAGTCCAGGGGGGCAGGGAAGGAAGTGGGCGGGCGGCGACCTAACGACCGAACCGAACCGAATCGAACGGGCCGGCTACGACCTAACTGAACCGAGAAGAGCGGAGGGGTGATGGGTAGTAGGGGGGGGGGGAGGTGCGGGCAGATTAGCACGGGAAGGTTGAACGCCACAAAAAATAAAGAACCGCACTACAGACAGGAAAGGGAGCTGATCAGGGCAGAAGAAAAAAGTAGAGAAATAGGATGCGGAAACGTGGCTGAGTGAGGCAAAGCGGGCCTGGCAGAGTAGGCCAAAAAGGGGTGGGCGGGGCGGATCGTATGTGCGACATAATAGATATTCGTCCTAGCTTTTCAGATATAGAAGAGATAGAGAGATAATAGTATTGTAGATATAAAGATTATTATGTCGGAAGCTCGGGGATCCCAGAACGCACGCTCAGCCTACGAGGGCACGGCCGCGGGGGCCGTATAGGCGCCAGGGTGCAGGAAGGAAGTGGGGGGGGGACTACCTAACCGAACCTCCTAACTAGGTGCTGGCGAGCCCCGATAACTCTCAAGCAAAAGGATGGGGCTGGTGGGGTAGGTAGGGGGGTGGTGGAGGGGAGGGGCGATATCGAACTGGTGAACGGGTAACGGCCAATAACAAAAATGTGACCGGCAGGGACGTCTTGTGACCAACGGATAAGGTGGGGGGGGATTTTTTGCGGCTCTTAGCTTCGGACACGAGCAGGTTACAGGTATGTCTTAAAGATGGGTGAAGTCATTGTAGACGGAGGAGACTACTGAATCCCTTAGCAGCCGTAAAGTCTCTCATTCGCGGGAAGACACAACGAGTGAACATGCTGCGCGCCGACTCAGCTAGACCACAACGAAACAAAATAGTAAGGATGGGAACAGGAGGCATCGGTCACGTGGTCCCCACTCAATGGGGCGCCGGCCGAAGGCTTGAGAGAGCCGACAGGTAGCCAACATAATCGGCCGGTCGGACCGGTGTGAGTGGAACTCCTCCCGTGGGGAGCGCTCAGGAGCAAGCGGATAGCATAAGGAAACATTAGCCGAGATCCTCCAACCAGGAGCTCCGGAGCCGGAGGAAAGTGAATGGATCACCATGAATGCAGCGATTCATCAGCTATCATAGTGCAGAGAGCAACCGCTAAGCGGGATCTCCACAGAAAAGTCAGCTAGTAAGTCGAGCAGGGCTACCTCGGCGCGTCCGGATGAACCAGGGACAAGGAGCGCGGGGGAAGGCTCTTGAGCGGCCGACGGGAGCAGACCTGAACAAATTAGGGCGAACTGGGGTCAATATAAAGGTATTCTGCACTTCGCTTACGCTCCGTCACTCACATGTGGATTGGAGTGAGAAATCTTGAAATCGGAAGTTAGAGATTCAATTCCTATATCCAATGTTTGCCAGCTTGATGTGTTAAAGATGATTCCCAAAATCCTAACCCAATTGGAGTGACAATAGAATCCCCATGTGGCGATAACGGAGTGTATTAACTGTGAGGAGGGGACCCATCCACTCTCTGCCCACGTGGATGGGGGCCGGGGCGGACAAACTATTAAAGTGTGGACCCTAGCTTCGCCCATATGTCAGCGGCGTAAGTTAGAAAACCTGGATTTGAGGTCGATCTCGAACCCATTTGGGATTGTGGACGACGCGAGTTGAATTGTGTAACGAGCGTCTCAGAGTGGAACTGCGCGCTAAAGGAATTAGGTTGGCGGGGTGGGGGGGTCCAGCTGCTCTCTTGGTCCCTGAGCCCAGTGGTCCACGGAGCGGACCCTTCCCACTGACCGCCCAAAAGGGAGGGGGGCAAAGATAAAGCTAACGAAAAAAGTGCGTACGCAGAACAATCCCCTTCCTGGTGTAGCGAAGCGGGTGCATGTTCCATAAGAAAAAAGAGAGAAAATATGTGGAGGGCAGGAAAAACTGGCTGAGAGCGAGCGGGCCGGGCATATTAGGCCAATAAACTGCGGGGGGCGGAGGTAAGACAGAGATTATAGGTTGAACTGAAACAGAGAGTACTATCGAGATGACGAGAGAGACGATGATATGATATGAAGAAGGGGGGAGTAGATATATTGATATAGAGAGAGAAGAACTCGGTGAGAGTCACCTGGAGGGCTTTTTGGCCGGGGGCGGATCGGCCCCGGCGGCCCGTCATAGGACCAGGCCTCCTTGTGGCCGCGGACTTGAGCAACCAGCGTGGGCGAAGCGGCTGCTCGCAGCCGAAGTATGATCCACAGCCTGGGTGTGCAGTATCATTTGGAGGTGCTACTCCCAGTTCTCTCTTGACACTGTGAGGGGTCGGCTATTTATGCTCCTTATGTGTATTGGAAGCGCGTTGAACAGTCTCGGGCCTCTGATGGGCGATAGGTTTTCCCGTTTTATCACACTTCTCAAGTACCATTGCCCTCGGCGTTTCAACGGGTATTATGCACATCCTGCCAGGTCTTCTGTTCTCATGTGATTTTATTTCTATGTGCAGGTTTTGCAGGTTTGGGACCAGCACCCTCTAATATTTTCCACGTGATGTTGATGGTAATCTCGCCCGCCTGCTCTCAAGTGAATACAGATTTAGTCTCTGTTAGTCTCCCATCGTTTAGATGTTTTCTGTTTTTTCTTTATCCCCGAGTGGATTCTAACAGTAAAGATCTCTGCACGCTCTCCATGTCAGCATTGCACCCCGTCAGTGAAATTGGCTTCATTGTTGCATGCGTGATCCCCCTCTGAGAGCACAAGCTGTTCTGGAAAGCTCCGCAATCGGATAGAAAGCTTGTAAAAGTTTCTGGGGACTCCAACCGGTCTGTTCTTTGCATGTTGTACTGGTGCGACCTTCTATGTGTTCTTTAAAGTAAGGCTTTCCGACAGAGTACATCCCTAGATCCTTGACAGTGCTTTTCGTGTCTATGGTATATTTGCCGGAGTTTTTGTACTGGTGTCATTTTTATTTTTTCATTCTTTCCATAGCGCAGGAGCGGGAACGTGTCTTGTAACACCATATTATTTTCTGAAGCCCATAGAAAGACCTGATCAACATCTAACTGGAGTTCGTCCGTGTCCTCTTTGTTGCCTACTCGCATGAAGAGCCTAGTGTCATATGCAAAGGATGATAAGTGCTATAGGTTGTGTTCTTGCTATGTCCGATAAACATAAAAAAGTAATGGAGCCAGCACAGTACCCTGGGGGACTGAGCTCGTAACGGTGACGGGTTGGATTTTTATTTTGTTGACTATTACCAATTGGGTTCTGTTGGGCATGAAATTTTTGGTTAAAAAAAAGTATCCATCACCTACTTTTCTCGGTAATTCAGTTTTGTGAGTCGCATTCTTTTATGGGCAATAACACCATAGACACATTTATCAAAAACTTGTGGGCAAAAATCTTGTAAATTTACATCACGTTTGTTGGTTGTCTTCAATATGACGAATGAAAACTCACACCCAGAAGTGACTCGAACCCATACTCCCAGGAGCAACGCAACTGTATGTACAAGACGCCTTAACCACTTGACCATCACGACCGGACAAAATGAGGTGATGCCTAAGCTATTGAACCACCACCGCCGGCACATCCGAGTGCCAGCGTTGAGGTGGTTCAAATAGCTTCCTATCACCTCATTTTGTCCGGTCGTGATGGTCAAGTGGATTTAATGCGCTTGTACATACCAGTTGCGTTGCTCCGGGAGTATGGGTTCGAGTCACTTCTGGGGTGTGAGTTTTCATTCGCATATAGTCCTGGGGACCATTCAGGCTTGTTCGCATTTGTGTTCCTCACGTGGCCCCCAAAGAATGAGGGTGATTTGGTAAAATGCTATGCCCAGATAACCATCCGAGTGCGGCGGTGAGGTGGTTCAAATAGCTTCGGCTATCACCTCATTTTGTCCGGTCGTGATGGTCAAGTGGTTTAGGCGTCTTGTACATACCAGTTGCGTTGCTCCTGGGAGTATGGGTTCGAGTCACTTCTGGGGTGTGAGTTTTCATTCGCATATAGTCCTGGGGACCATTCAGGCTTGTTCGCATTTGTGTTCCTCACGTGTGCCCAAAGATGAGGTGATTTGGTAAAATGCTATGCCCAAGATAACCATCCGAGTGCCGGCGGTGAGGTGGTTCAAATAGCTTCGGCTATCACCTCATTTTGTCCGGTCGTGATGGTCAAGTGGTTTAAGGCGTCTTGTACATACCAGTTGCGTTGCTCCCTGGGAGTATGGGTTCGAGTCACTCTGGGGTGTGAGTTTTCATTCGCATATAGTCCTGGGACCATTCAGGCTTGTTCGCATTTGTGTTCTCACGTGTGCCCCAAAGAATGAGGTGATTTGGTAAATGCTATGCCCAAGATAACCATCCGAGTGCCGGCGTGGGGTGGTTCAAATAGCTTCGGCTATCACCTCATTTTGTCCGGTCGTGATGGTCAAGTGGTTTAAGGCGTCCTGTAACATACCAGTTGCGTTGCTCCTGGAGTATGGGTTCGAGTCACTTCTGGGTGTGAGTTTTCATTCGCATATAGTCCTGGGGACCTTCAGGCTTGTTCGTCATATATATATATATATATATATATATATATATATTATATATATATATATATATATATATATATATATATATATATATATATATATATATATATATATAATATATATATATATATATATATATATATATATACCAAGCCAACCGTGTATGTATAGACTCTGGCTTCCTGTCCCCCGACTCAGTGAATTATTATTATTAAAAAAAAAATTATATCAATCTCATCCCTTTCCTCGCAAACCATCGACTTCACTACATAATTATCAACTTCCTAATACCAATGTAGTAGAACGCTTCTTTTAATAAAGATATTATGTGATAATATAACCCCAATTAATAGCCCCAAGTGTAACAACTGAAATAATAAACATAAATAAAGGGGGAATGAGTGAGGAAGTCGAGGGTTGAGCGCAAGTGGCGGCTAGACATCAACAAAGTTAAGACGACGGAGCTGAGTCTTAATACATCTTGGCCACCATGACCAAGGACGCCACCAAGACGGAGAAGAAGGAGGCCAAGAAGGAGGAAGACAAGAAAGATGGCGATATTAAAGAGGAGTTGGTAAGTATGGAGTGAAGAGAAGGGTGTTGAGGGTAATGGTCCGGGGCCCCGACCTGGTGTGGTCCGGGGCCCGTCCTGGTGTGGCCCGGGGGCCCGTCCTGGTGTGGTGGGCCCCGTCCTGGTGTGGGTCCGGGGCCCCGTCCTGGTGTGGTCCGGGGCCCGTCCTGGTGTGGCCCGGGGGCCGTCCTGGTGTGGTGTGGCCCGGGGCCCGTCCTGGTGTGGTGTGGCCCGGGGCCCGTCCTGGTGTGGTCCGGGGCCCCGTCCTGGTGTGGTCCGGGGGCCCGTCCTGGTGTGGCCCGGGGCCCGTCCTGGTGTGGTTGGCCCGGGGCCCGTCCTGTGTGGTCTGGGGCCCGTCCTGGTGTGGTCCGGGGCCCGTCCTGGTGTGGTCCGGGGGCCCGTCCTGGTGTGGTGTGGCCCGGGGCCCGTCCTGGTGTGGTGTGGCCGGGGGCCCGTCCTGGTGTGGTCCGGGGCCCGTCCTGGTGTGGTCCGGGCCCGTCCTGGTGTGGCCCGGGGGCCCGTCCTGGTGTGGTGTGGCCCGGGGCCCGTCCTGGTGTGGTGTAGCCCGGGGGCCCGTCCTGGTGTGGCCGGGGGCCCGTCCTGGTGTGGCCCGGGGCCCCGACCTGGTGTGGTGTAGCCCGGGGCCCGTCCTGGTGTGGTCCGGGGCCCGTCCTGGTGTGGCCCGGGGGCCCGTCCTGGTGTGGTGTGGTCCGGGGCCCGTCCTGGTGTGGTGTGGCCCCGGGGCCCGTCCTGGTGTGGTCTGGGGCCCGTCCTGGTGTGGTCCGGGGGCCCGTCCTGGTGTGGTCCGGGGCCCGTCCTGGTGTGGTCCGGGGCCCGTCCTGGTGTGGTCCGGGGCCCGTCCTGGTGTGGTCCGGGGCCCGTCCTGGTGTGGTCCGGGGCCCGTCCTGGTGTGGCCCGGGGGCCCGTCCTGGTGTGGTGTGGTCCGGGGGCCCGTCCTGGTGTGGCCCGGGGGCCCGTCCTGGTGTGGTGTGGTCCGGGGCCTGTCCTGGTGTGGTGTGGCCCGGGGGCCCGTCCTGGTGTGGTGTGGTCCGGGGGCCCGTCCTGGTGTGGTGTGGTCCGGGGCCCGTCCTGGTGTGGTGTGGCCTCGGGGCCCGTCCTGGTGTGGTCCGGGGGCCCGTCCTGGTGTGGTGTGGTCCGGGGGCCCGTCCTGGTGTGGTCCGGGGGCCCGTCCTGGTGTGGTGTGGCCCGGGGGCCCGTCCTGGTGTGGTGTGGTCCGGGGCCCGTCCTGGTGTGGTGTGGTCCGGGGGCCCGTCCTGGTGTGGTGTGGTCCGGGGGCCCGTCCTGGTGTGGTGTGGCCCGGGGCCCGTCCTGGTGTGGTGTGGCCCGGGGGCCCGTCCTGGTGTGGTGTGGCCCGGGGCCCGTCCTGGTGTGGTGTGGTCCGGGGGCCCGTCCTGGTGTGGTGTGGTCCGGGGCCCGTCCTGGTGTGGTGTGGTCCGGGGGCCCGTCCTGGTGTGGTGTGGTCCGGGGCCCGTCCTGGTGTGGTGTGGCCTCGGGGCCCGTCCTGGTGTGGTGTGGTCCGGGGGCCCGTCCTGGTGTGGTGTGGCCCGGGGCCCGACCTGGTGTGGTGTGGCCCGGGTCTGTCCTGGTGTGGTGTGGCCCGGGGCCCCGCCGTCACCTGGTGTGGTGTGGCCCGGGCACCACCTGGTGTGGTGTGGCCCGGGGGCCCGTCCTGGTGTGGTGTGGCCCGGGCCCGTCCTGGTGTGGTGTGGCCCGGGCCCACCGTCACCTGGTGCAGTGTGGCCCGGGGCCCACCGTCACCTGGTGTAGTGTGGCCCGGGGCCCTCCGTCACCTGGTGCAGTGTGGCCCGGGCCCCGGTGAGGCAAACATTGACAGAAGTGACTTTTTTTTTTATAAAATGCTATGCCCAAGATTACTATCCGAGTGCCGGCGGGGAAGTGGTTCAAATAGCTTCGGCTATCACTTCCTAGAAGACGGAAGAAAAAGAGGTGATATGATCACTACATACAAAATAGTAACAGGAATGGATAAAATCGATAGGGAAGATTTCCTGAGACCTGGAACTTTAAGAACAAGAGGTCATAGATATAAACTAGCTAAACACAGATGCCGAAGAAATATAAGCAAATTCACTTTCGCAAACAGAGTGGTAGACGGTTGGAACAAGTTAGGGAAGAAGGTGGTGGAGGCCAAGACCGTCACTAGTTTCAAAGCGTTATATGACAAAGAGTGCTGGGAAGACGGGACACCATGAGCGTAACTCTCATCCTGTAACTACACTTAGGTAATTACATTTAGGTTGTGAAGGCCCCGTTTTAGGTACCTACATTTAGGTAGGTTATCATTCTCTAGATTGTGAAGGCAATCTAGATAGGGTTTTGAAATGGTCAAAGGACTGGCAGATGCAGTTTAATGCTGATAAATGTAAAGTTCTAAAGCTAGGTAATGATGATAGAGTTACAAGATACGAGCTAGATGGTGTTGAGATTGCGAAGTCGGATTGCGAAAGGGATCTGGGAGTTATAATTAGTAAGAATTTAAAACAAAAGGATCAATGCATAAATGTTCGTAATAAGGCAAATAGGACACTCGGATTTATTAATCGCAGCGTAAGTAACAAGACACCTGGTGTGATTCTCAAGCTATATCTTGCTCTGGTTAGGCCCCATTTAGATTATGCAGTTCAGTTTTGGTCGCCATATTATAGAATGGATATAAATTCACTTGAACGTGTCCAGCGTAGGATGACTAAGTTAATTCCCCAAATTAGAAATCTTTCATATGAAGAAAGATTAACAAAGCTTAAGTTGCATTCACTGGAAAGGCGGAGAGTTAGGGGTGACATGATAGAGGTTTACAAGTGGATGAGTGGACATAACAAAGGGGATATTAATAGGGTATTGAAAGTGTCAACACAGGACAGAACGCGAAACAATGGGTATAAATTGGATAAGTTTAGATTTAGGAAAGACTTGGGTAAATACTGGTTCAGTAACAGGGTTGTTGATTTGTGGAACCAATTGCCGCATAACATTGTGGAGGTGGGGTCCCTCGATTGTTTCAAGCATGGGTTGGACATGTATATGAGTGGGATTGGGTGGTTATAAATAGGAGCTGCCTCGTATGGGCCAATAGGCCTTCTGCTGCTGCCTTTGTTCTTATGTTCTTATGTTCTTATGTAATTACGGGTTTCTATAGGCCATTGCTCCTCGTGCCTCTCTGAGGGGGGGGGGCGCCAGGTTCTGGCTCGTGGTCCCCAGTAAGCCTAGAACTCCACCCCACATCGACTGATGCCTAAGTTAGGGATAGTCTTACCAGCCTGGATAGCTCCGGGGAGCCTCCGGGACTCGCCTAGAAAATGGGGTTTCATTACATTCATCACTGTTTTTTTTTATTTGGCCTAGAGTTGTGAATGGCTAAGTTGTAAAGTTGGGTATGGTCTTGACTTAGCCATGTTTCTGTTAAAATAATGAACGATAGTTTAGTACTGTATCTAGTACTGTGAGTAGTGCCTTTATATCGTCAAAATGTTTACCAAGTGATCTGACATTTTTATTGAAAACTGACAGGCAAGTGTTATTTTGGAGTTTATTTTTTTTTTGCAAGGTTTGCTGTGTAATACCTGGAGTAGTGATGATCAATATGCTGATTATTGTAGATTTGTGCCAGCACATTTAGTTCAGGGATAATATCAGCTTGCATGTAGATACAATGGAGTCAAGATACAATAAAGAAAATGATTACAGAACAGTAAAATACTAAATCTGCTATAAATCTACTTGATGTAATTTTTACAAATTACAGTAAAGTTTAGATTGATAATAAGCAATATTACAAATTAAAATTATGCAAATGGAATAAAAGTAACAACAAATAATAATTCAGTAAGTGACAAATGAAGAGATGAACAATATAGAATGGTGGGATGAACAAGAAAAAATGTCAAATTAAAAACCTTTGCTTATGTTTTAAATGCTAAATGTCAAATATAAATCTGAAAATGTTAGAGTAAGCCTGGGTGAATCCCCTTAAAACAAAACTTTAGATTTAGTTTATTTTAAGTTATATGTGTGTCCATTTCTTGCTAACTGTAGCTTTTAGCAGCATGCAAACTGAAGTAAAATTGTGTTAACATCATTAAACCAAACAAGTCTTGTTTCCTAACTTGCGTAAAGAGTCTGCATTAAATCTTGTGTGGAACTAGAATTCTACTTTAATTTAAAATAATGTACAAGTGATTTGTGAGAAATAGAAATCTGCCCAATTTTTTGTAGCAAGGAAGGCCCATGTGTGTCATTGTATGGAAATTAATGTACATATATTTTTTGCATATAGTCTGAAGAGGACAAACAGCTGCAAGAGGAGTTGAAGATGTTGGTGGAAAGGCTGCAGGAGTCTAATGCTGAATTGTACAAGCCAGCTCTTG
>WNGS01149385.1:0-20508 GCA_020271785.1 Procambarus virginalis | reverse complement strand
ATACTGGATCATTTCCTCTTGGCAAACTGTAGTTCAATGCAGGAAAGAATGATAATAAACAAACATCTCTTCATCCTAGACTATTAAACTTCATTCCTGTAGGTGCCTCAATATTAAAATGCCAGTCTTCAGCCATCTAAATTGTGTTCAAATGGATATAAAAAAACCAGCGTTGAATGTAATGAAACGCCATTTTCTGGGTGAGTCCCGGAGGCTCCCCGGAGCTATCCCAGGCTGATATGCTAATGTCAGACTTTGGCATCAGTCATGTGTATGGAGTTCTTAGGCCTACCGGGGACCACGGCCAGAACCGGGCCCCCTCAGAGAGGCAAGGGGAGCAATGGCCTATAGAAGCCCCCGTGTGATTGGAAGCATTCTATGTCTGCCATCGACCGGGACAGGCACCCAGAAAGGTAAGCGCCCCAAAACAAACCCCTATTCTGGTTAAAATTGCTACCAAAAGCCAAACTAGTGGATAGAACTCCCCAACAGAAAAACAAGCAAACTAGTATGACGTCACACGTCACCGCGCCGCTGTCTGCGCAGCTCCCCCCTCCCCGGGAGGGGGAAGGGGGAGCCCCAGACCTCCCACGCCGGCTATCCACCCATCAGTTCTGAGGCTGGATGTCAAGACACGCGAAAAAAAAACGCCGACCGGAGGGAGGGAGGGTTGCCGGGGAGCCTCCGGGACTCACCCAGAAAATGGCGTTTCATTACATTCAACGCTGGTTTTCTGGGGGGAGCCCCGTCGGCTCCCCGGAGCTAACTACCCACAGAGGAAGATCAAAAGGGACGGAACCGGGAGGCGGACACCACGCACCCCTCCCCCTGGAAGCGATACAACCGGCAGCAACGCCAACCCAAGGCGCCACAGCCCCGGAAAGTCCTGGGAACAACACAAGAACAACGAGCAGCAAGGCCCCCGAACGAACACCAAAGATCCATGCCCGAAAGACTGCTCGAACACGTCATCCAGACGGCAGCGAGAGCAGCAAAGCCACGAACATCACGGGCAGGAGTTAAGAACACAGGCAGCCGAGCCGCAAGAACACGGCTGACAACCCAGGACACCATCACAGGCGAACCGGGAAGAACAGAACCGGATCAACGCAAAACGCGCTCCGGACACAGACGCCATGGCACACAGCGGAGACCAGGATGGTGCAAGCGGCGCACGAACAGGCCGGAGGGGAAACGACGCACAAGACAGCGTACTAACGGTGTAGAAGCAACACCAAGACCGAAAGCAAGCCAAAGCGGCCCCGCCAGCGCCGCACAAAAGAGAGGCGACAGTATGTGGCACGACGACGGCCCCCAACCCCCACCAAAAACCAAGCCGACGCTAACAAGAGGAACCACCTAAGAAGGGACAGGAAAAGGAAGGACCGCCAAAACACCCCATACTGCCGCCAAGAGAAACACGCAGGTGGGACACCGACCACCAGCTGGAGGCGAGACCACGAGGCAGACGGAAGCAGCCCCGACAAGGCCCCTCCAAGCCCAGGAAAAGGCGGAGCCGCAAGAAGATCTCGGGCGCGACCACCGAACTCAGGTGGCACAAGAAGATGGAACGTCTGCCGACCAGCATCCCAAAGTATCTCCGGGAATTCTCATCATCTGTCGATGGAGACCTGACCAAATGTAAACTGGGTCAACAAAATTATTCGCACACCCTCCGTCACTATGTGATGGAGTGCGAAAAGATACGTGAAGTTAGAGACAATTCTATAACCAATGTTCCAGCGATGTGCAAAGATTTCATTCAAAAGGATCTGCCACCAGAAATTGTAGCCAAACATCCCCAGTTTGCTAACAGTAGGTAGCAACTGAGTGATTGTAACCTATCCACCGCTGCCCACTGGATGGGGGGCGGTGTGCAGGACAAACATATAAATTTTGACACTAGCACTTCACATGTCAGTTGCTTAATTTAGAACCTGTACTTGAGGTCGATCTCGAACCCATTGTTGATGTGACGACTTATATTGAATTTGTAACTAGCTCATCAAGATTGTAACTTGCTGAGCTAAATGAATGTGGGGTTCAGTCCCTGAGCCCATTATGTGCCTCTAACCCTTTCCACTACCACCCACAAGATGGGTATGGGGTGCATAATAATTGAACGAAACTAACTGCCGAACAGAAGAACTCCAAGCAAGCAAACCTGCCAGGAGTTCAGAAATGACGGGTCCGACGCGGGACATCGCCAGACCCCGAAAAACCCAATTGGCAGGGCAAGCAAGGAAACCAAAGAAGGCGGACGGGTTGCCGCCAGAACCGTACCCGAACCAAGAGGTACGAGCAACTGCAACAGACCGAGACAAAGAAGCACACCACAGGACCCAGGCCGAAAAAAGCCCAAGAAGCCAAGGAACACACGTAGAACACCCCTGCGGCAGAGGAGGAAAACAAGGGAACGCACAAGCAAGGAAGTGGTGGAAACCGACCACGCCCCCCAACATAGCAGCAAGTGCAGGCAAAACAGACAAAAGGAGATGCCAGGAAAAACGACAGGGGTGAGACAGTACGAAAGAGCAGAAGCATAAAAACCCCAGGAATAAGGACACGCCACCGCAAAACACGGTACTAAAGCACACGCGCAGTAGTAGCAACAGGCACCACCGCAACATGCCACAGGTAAAGAGCAACTCGCTTCTGCAAAGGCAGAGAATGGAGCAGACAGACCCCAGACAGGGCCCACGGAGACACGACAGAACCCAGCAGGCCCAGGAACCCGCATACCAGGCGACCGACGGCGGAGAAACCCCGCTCAAAATCGGCAGGATGGGGAACTGGGAGCTCACGTACACCCCAAGCCTGGCCCGAGGCCAGGCTAGACCGGCCAGAGGGAGGCCCACCAGGCAGCCACATGGAGCGGCCTGCAGGCCCACAGACTCCCCACAACCAGGATGGCCATAACTAATTCGAAAGCAAGCTAGCGTGCCCCGGAAGTCCACGGATGGACCATAAGGGGCATAACTGGCAATCCCCCACAGTGTTCAGCGTTGTTACACCTATAATAGGGTAAGTAACAATTGTAATTACGAAACCATAAGACGCTCATTTCAACATACTAAGTAGGGTAAGGAAGGTCGGTGTTTTCCATGAAGTTCCGAAAAGGAAAACGATGATGTTTAGCATGTCACCCATGCACGTAACTAATAAGGCAAGAACGACTTATTAAATGTTGCGAGGACGGGGTGGTTCAAGAGAGAACTGGAGAAGCACCTCCAAAGGATACCCGATCAACCAGGCTGTGACTCGTACGTTAGGCAGCGAGCAGCCACGTCCAACAGCCAGGATGAGCAGTCCAGGAGGCCTGGTCGACGACCGGGCCGCAGGGACGCTAAGCCCCGGAAGCACCTCAAGGAAAACCCCAAGGTAATTTTCCAGCAAGAAGGCGTATGCTCGCACGTAGGTCTTTTAACAACTGCAGACCTCTGAAGGATATACAGTGTTCCCCGATGGTGCCTATAGCACCACTGCACTCCACTGGTACTATCCCGCAAGTTCTACCAGATAAGCGGGACCCAAAAACCAGAGTGCAAAAACCTTGCAAGCACAGCCAGGAGCCCTACCAGGCGAGTACAGAAACCAACACCACAACCCCCACACCTCATAACACTAACAAAGGTGGAACCCCTGAATGACCCTAGCATGGGTTGGACATGCACAAGAGTGGGACAGGAAGGGGTGAAAAGGGGGACAGACACTGGTGTGCGAACGGTCTCAGTCGTACAAAAAGATACCCAAATAAAGACAGGTATATAACACCGCATCCAGCACCCTGCCAAAAGACGCCAGACCGCAGAAACTCACCTGGCTAACGGTAGCACGAAGTGACACGACTCAACCGAGCCCAGAAGAACCTGGGAGCACTGACAGGTGAAGACGCCAGAGCCGGACCTGCAGGAGAGCAGGGGAGAGGCGAAGAAGGCGGCCCACACCCATGACACAGAGAAAACCTCTGCGGCCTCCCCACAACTGGAACCCAGGACACCCCCGGAGCGAAGGGGCACACACCGCGCCAAGGGAGAAGAGCGAGAGGCGAAGCACTGGAGCAAGAAGGCGTCTAACACCAGCACTACACACCGCCCAAACCAAAACAAACTCCGCGGCGCACGCGCATGACACGCTGGCCGAAAACGCGCAACAGTCTCTGCGGGAAGGCGGCAACCAGGACTACTGCACTAAAAAGAAGCCAAAAGAGTGAGCAGGAACAATAAAACCGGCCAAAGAAGCGAAGACAGAGCCCAAAATAAAGCACGCAGCCGGGCCACAAGCAGCCCAACAAGGCTACAAGTAGCCCAACAGGGCTACAAGTAGCCCAACTCGGCGACAAGGACGAGGAGCCGACAGACGTTCCAATAACGCGGGAAGTAGCGAAACACCTTCCCGAACCCTCGAGAACACGGAAGCCAAAACCAGTCCCGAAGGCACACAAAGGCGCAGGTGCACCCGAGACCAGGAGTCACGTAGAACCCCCAAAACGGGGAAACATGACGAAAACACCGTCCCAAAAGGGGGTGGGGGGAAACATCCACCCACAGGACGGAACCAACCGACTCAAAGGCCAAGGAACCGAGCCCGGGGAGGGGCTGACACCCAACAGCACGTACGGCGAGTGGGGAGGAAAACCCTACTCCGCGTAACCACAAGCCCCGCCTAGAGGGGGAGAAAAACCCCCACGGGGTCCAACGGGGCCATTAAGGCCTCCCAAGTCAGCCCCTCCCCAGCCCCGGGAACCCACACGACAGGCCCCGGGGCCGAGCCGTCCCCCCAAAGCCCCGGCCGTACCAGAAAACCGGGGCAGCCGTGAAAACACGAAGGAAGGGAGCCCACTGGCAGACTCTTACAACACGGCTGGAGGAACAGGCTCAAATGCCCCCGTCACTACCCCGGAAGGGGATTTCCCCGAGACTGCCCGAGTCTCAACACCAACAAACCCCGCCCTGAACCTACAGACGGTAAGGAACCGGATGCAGGCAGGAAGGGGAATCCAGGGGAAAAACAAGAACCAAAACGGGGCAGCCCCGGGGCTCCCGGGGAGTTACCACGAGAGCGTTGCCACCACCAAGGCTCAAGTGCAACGCCCTGCTGCCCGCACCAGCTGTGCACAACTGGGTAAGCGAGCCACAACGAGCAACAAACTCGCAGGACTCTGGGTCGAAGGTGTCACCGACCCCACAGGCAGCAGACGGAGGCAAAACAGAGAGTCACCCAGAGACAAGGGGTGAGCAACCCTCAAACTCGCTGGAAGCGAGGGGGGGGCTCTGGGGTCACATCCATCGGACCCTCGCGCCCCCAGGGGTTTCCCAGGGTCCCGAGCGTTTACTATAAGAGGACTCGCGCTCAGGTAATCCCAGGCAGGGTACTGCTAACCGGCACCCAAAACTACCAAACAACTTTCTAAGAGCTGAACCCCGGGACGTGTACACTCACGGGGACCAAGCAGGGGGTACCACCAGAAAACTCAGAACACAAGGGACACCAGGGGCAAGAACGAAGGCAGACCCCCCCACCAGGTAGATAAACAAAAAGAAAAAGAAAACCCCGCAAGAGGACAGCGTACCCAAGCGGAACAGAGCCGGCCGCTATGATTGGGAAAGACAAGCTGCACAGTACCCTGCGCCCCACCAGTGCAAAACTGCCCCTTACTCTAAGGCGAACAAGGGAGACAGAACACCCGAGCACACAAAGAGCGGCCGAAAACCAAGCAGTAAACGGCCTAGCAGGGGCAGACCCCAAGGAACTTGTGGAAGGTGGCCCCAAGTCCCAAGGGCAGTACTTACAGGGCACCTAGGGAAGGGAACCCTAGGCGCATGCAGCCCGAGTACTGGAGAATCACTCCCGGCTCACGCACCACCTAGAAAAACAGACACCACACTCTAGGTACAGTGCTGAAACAACCACTGGAGCCGGAGCACATAACCGGTGCCTATAGCATCAGCCGAAGAACTGATGGGTGGATAGCCGGCGTGGGAGGTCTGGGGCTCCCCCTTCCCCCTCCCGGGGAGGGGGGAGCTGCGCAGACAGCGGCGCGGTGACGTGTGACGTCATACTAGTTTGCTTGTTTTTCTGTTGGGGAGTTCTATCCACTAGTTTGGCTTTTGGTAGCAATTTTAACCAGAATAGGGGTTTGTTTTGGGGCGCTTACCTTTCTGGGTGCCTGTCCCGGTCGATGGCAGACATAGAATGCTTCCAATCACACGGGGGCTTCTATAGGCCATTGCTCCCCTTGCCTCTCTGAGGGGGCCCGGTTCTGGCCGTGGTCCCCGGTAGGCCTAAGAACTCCATACACATGACTGATGCCAAAGTCTGACATTAGCATATCAGCCTGGGATAGCTCCGGGGAGCCGACGGGGCTCCCCCCAGAAAACCAGCGTTGAATGTAATGAAACGCCATTTTCTGGGTGAGTCCCGGAGGCTCCCCGGAGCTATCCATGGCTGATATGGATATTCTAACTACTTTGCATCAGTCGATGTGGGTGGAGTTCTAGCCTACCGGGGACCACGAGCCAGAACCTGGCCCCCTCAGAGAGGCACGGGGAGCAATGGCCCATAGAATGCACATGTGATTTGGAGCATTCTATATCTGCCATCGACCGGGACAGGCACCCAGAAAGGTAAGCGCCACAAAACAAACCCCTATTCTGGTTAACAACAAAAATTAACAAACGAGTGGACAGAACTCCCAAAAGAAAAACGAGTAAACTAGCATGACGTCACACCAGCCGCGCCGCATGTCTGCGCAGCTCCCCCCTCCCCGGGAGGGGGAAGGGGGAGCCCCAGACCCCCGCGCCGGCTATCCACACCTCAGTTCCGAGGCTGGATATCAAAACCACGAAAAACCGCCGACCGGAGGGCGGGAGGGATGCCGGGGAGCCTCCGGGACTCACCCAGAAAATGGCGTTTCATTACATTCAACGCTGGTTTTCTGGGGGGAGCCCCTACGGCTCCCCGGAGCTACCTCACCAAAGACTACCTAAGAAAACAAGGGGACATACCCGGGAGGCGGTCGGTGAACCACTCCTCAACACGAAGTCAAGACAACAACCAAAATGGCCCCTCCGGAAAGCAGCAGGCACAACATTCGCCAGAAAAAGGGAGAACGGCCACAGACGAAGAAAACTATGACCAAGATCATAGGAGCCAAGAAACCACTGCGCCTGAGAAGGGCATGAAGCACTGCCACACAACCCCCAGAGGCCAATGCCAAAAGAGCCGAGGCAAAGCAAACCTGGCCCCGAGGAGCCACAACCACCAAGGAGAAGAAAAACAGGAGAGCACCCAGTCCAAAGACCTGGACGGCACAGGCAGTGCAGAAACAGGCCGGAGGTGAAACAATGCACGATACAGCCTGCGAAACGGCACAGAAGGAACATTGATACCGAAAGCTAGCAGCAGAAACCAAGGTGCAAGACCCAGGAACAGTCCCAAGCGCCTCTACACCTTCTGCAAGCCAATCCTATGACAGCCCCAGGAGGGAAAAGAAAACGCAGGACCAAAACCAAAATGCCACAAGCGTGCAAGGCCACCACCACAAGTGCAGCCGACAGGGAAGGAACCTGCATAAGGAGCCGCCCCGCACCAACCCCCGGCAGAAGGGCAGGAGCGAAGACTCAGGAAAAGGAGCAAAAGCGCCCACAGGAAAACGAGGAGATATATGCACAAAAGAACCAGAAGGCCAAACATCCAGAAACTGCCGGGAAGAGGACCCACAAGCCCTAGAAAGGACCGGAGGGAAGCTCAACCGAATGACGACAGACGTACCAGAAAAAGGGAAAGAGCTGACTGGGGTTAGAAGACACAGAATTGCACTTTCCCACTCTCTCATTATTCCTGCCCTTACATTCTCCGCCGCACACGTACATGTACGTTTACAGGAGAGTGAAGGAGGAGGGGCCCACTGGGAAGTGTGTCAAGGAAAACCCAGCACAAAGACGCCGCCAGAGTAGCAGGCGCCGGCCCCGTCAACGAGAGGAGCAGCAGTGTCATCGCCGGCTGCATTCTCTCTATGGTGTGGGTGCCAGAAGCCACGGAGCGACCGGGGACAAGGAAGAAAGATGTCGTTGACGGGTGTCACGAACCCCAACAGATGACCAATGCAGTATATGGCGCTAGGACTGACCTGCGCTGGTCGGACTGACTGACATGTCAACGTCACACAGTGGGTGTTGAACTCCCCTCTGTTTATCCGCTTTCTCCTTTCCCACGGCAATTGGGTGCAGCAACCAAGGCTACCCCAAAACAGTCCCAAACCTTCGAAAACAAAAGCAGCAAACAAAGAACGAAGGCACAAAAACTCCGTCGCACCCGAGACCAAAAGTCATGCAGAACCCCAAGAAGAGGGGGACATGACTGAGAAGGCCCGTCCTGGAAAAAGGTGCGAAGACTGTAGAAAAACACCCACCGACAGGACGGAAACAACGGGCACGCTGGACAAGGAAAACCGAGCCCAGGGAGGGACCGATGCCCACAAGCACGTGCGGAGCGGGGGGACGGAAAAACCCCACACCACAAAACCGTAAGCCTGGCCCAGAGGGGTAGAAAAACCCCGGCGGGGACCAACGGGGCCGAAGGCCCCTTACGTTAGCACCACCCCAGCCCCGGGAACCCACCCTGCAGGCCCCGGGGCCGAGCTGTCCCCTCAAAGCCCCAGCGTCAAGAAAACCCCGGGGCAGCCGTGAAAAACACCAAGGAAGGGAGCCCACTAGGCTCCGGAACGTGAACGGAAACCGGAGGAAAAAGCGAGGGGCGAGACGATGACCCCAAGCTCATCCCCAACCAGCACAATGAGGCAAGGACAAAACAGAATCCAAGGAACCTGGAAAACCAGGCCCAGCACAGCAAGACCGACAAGGAAGGAGGGCCCCAAAAGGAGCACGGAAGGGCCGAACAGAATGCCACAACCAACCCCGACACACAGCTGCAGTACCAAAAACGCAGCAAAACGTCCCCACACCCCCGAGGGAGCGACAGAGAAGATAGATAAATCGTACACGAGCGGCACACAAGGGGACACAGGCGGAAACCGAGCACCCAACCGAGCCACAGGGACGGTAGGAGAAACGTGTGCAGTGTAACAGGCAACCGAAGGAACACATTGGGCAGCCCAACATGGGCTGATCCCATACACAGCCCCAAGAGCAGAGACGAGAGCGCCCATGAAGCACAGAAACCGCTCAACAGGCAAACGACAGGGGAGAGGCGGAACTAAAGAGCCAGAACCCAACCCCGCAAGCACACAACACCCTCGACACAGGAAACGTACCACCACACAGGCACCCCCACCGTTGCACCGTGGAACAAGGTGGAGGCGGGGCCCCGAACTCAAGCCAGGTGAGACAAGCAAAGGAGAGGGGCAGGAGTACAGGCAGGGGTCGCCTCGAAAAGGCCAAGAGGCCACCCGCAGACACCCGTGAACCGAGGAAGGAATCAGGTGGAGAGAACAAGAGCAGCCCAATATGGGCTAATAGCCCAGCAGCAGGCACCTCGGGCGATACGGACCACTGTCACAAGTACGTACGTACACCCATGCCTACGCCCAAAAACAGCGTCAGGACGAAGGAAACGCCAAACCGCACCAACTCACCTGCAGAACTGTTTTAGTGTCAGAGTGGTTGACAAACGGAATGCATGAGGAAGGGATGAGGTGGAGGCTGACTCCATACACAGAGTCAAGTGTAGAGATGATAGAGCCCAATAGGCTCAGGAATCGGTACACATGTTGATTGACTGTGGAGAGGCAGGACCAGAGAGCCAGAGCACAACCCCCGCAAACACAACTAGGAGAGTACAGCAGCACCCCAGACAACCCCCAAGCAACGGGGCACGGATGGGATGAAGAGCGAGAGGCGAAGCCCCCCCGAGAAATGGAAGCACAACACATGTGCACACCGCCCGGAACCAAAACAAACTCACGGTGCATGCGCAGGACGCGAAAGAAAAGTAGCCCAACAGGGCGAGAAGTAGCCCCGCTACAAGTAGCCCATACTGCTACAAGTAGCCCAATACTGCTACAAGTAGCCCAATACTGCTACCAGTAGCCCAATACTGCTACCAGTAGCCCAATACTGCTACAAGTAGCCCAATACTGCTACAAGTAGCCCAATACTGCTACAAGTAGCCCAATACTGCTACAAGTAGCCCAATACTGCTACAAGTAGCCTAAAACTGCTACAAGTAGCCTAAAACTGCTACAAGTTCCGGACACGCAGGAGGTAAGCCGCAAAGGCCAACGGCACCGCAGACGAAGAGATGCGGTTAGCCGAAAAACTCCGGAAGACGGAACCGAAGGAACCACAGGGACACGGAACCGAACCCGGGGAGGAGCAGAACCCAAGCCCAAGTCGTACGCAGAGGGGGGAAAGAAAAACCCCACTCCTCGCAACAGTAAGCCCCGCTCAGAAGGACGGAATCCAGGCGGGGCGCAATGGAGCACAAAGCCCCCCAAGGTCGCTCCTCCCCAACCCCAGGAGCCTCTACACTAGGCCCCGGGGCCGAGTCGACCTCCAAAGCCCCGGCCCCACAAGAAAAAGCCGGGGCAGCCGAGAGAGCTGGAAGAGAAGGGGCCCACTGGTCAGACCCCGGAGCATCGGCAGGAGGAACAGACTCGAATGCCTCCGTAGCCCCCCCGGACGGGGCAACCCCCGAAACTGCCCGAGTCTCAGAAACCTCTAATCCCCACCCCGACCCCGAAGCCCTCAGACGCTTGGGGGCCGGAAGTAGGGGGGGGGGGCAGAATGAACCACTAAAGGGGAAGAACAAGGGGGTGCGGGCGGAACCAAGGCCGAAGCGACCAACACCCCCAAGTCCGGGTCCCTATACACAAAGCGGGGCAGCCGCGGGGCGTCCGGGGAAGCAAGAGTCCGCTCGCGTTGCAATAACCTAAACCTACCTTGCAACGCACGAGCTGCCTGCACCCGAATTGATTCAGCAGCAGACTGGGTGAATTGAGTCACAAACAAGCAACATAGCTCGCAGGACTCAGGGTCGAATGTGTCACCGACCCAACAGGCAGCATGACGGAGGCAAAAACAATGAGAGTCACCCTGAGACAAGGGGACAGAGCAACCCTCAAACTCGCACACAGCGAGAGGGGACGCAAGGGACTCCTCCATCGGACCCGAGAGCCCCCGCGGGGTTTTCCAGGGCCCCTAGACTGGGTCTGCTAAGGGTTATCCCAGGCAGGGCACTGCTAACCGGCTACCCAAACTACCAAACAATCTGCTAAAAGCTGAACCCACGGGACGTGTCCACTCGCGAGGGCGAAGCAGGGGGTGCCACCACACAAACGATCCTAAGCTAAGGGGAACAAGGCAGACCCCCTACCAGGCAAAAACAAAAAGAAAAGAAAAACCACCCAAGTGGACAACGGACCCAGAGGGAACAGAGCCGGCCGCTGTAATAGGTGAAAACTAGCAACGCAGTGCCCCGCGCCCCACCAGTGCTATAACTACCACTTACCCCAAGGTAACAAGGGAGTAAAACCCCCAAACCCTCAGGGCGGCCAAACGCCAAGCAGCGAAAAGCCAACAGAGGTAGACCCAAGGCGACTTGTGGAAGGTAACCCCAAGCCCCAAGGGGGGTACTTACAGGGCACTCAGGGAAGGTGACCCTAAGCACATGCAGCCCGAGTACCTGAGAATACTACTCCCAGCTCACACGACCACCGTAAGAGCAGCACTGAAAAACAATTCACAGCGCTGAGACAAGACTGGAGCTGGAGCCACACGACCATGCACGATCCCATCAGCCGAGGAACTGAGGTGTGGATAGCCGGCGCGGGGGTCTGGGGCTCCCCCTTCCCCCTCCCGGGGAGGGGGGAGCTGCGCAGACATGCGGCGCGGCTGGTGTGACG
Organism: Procambarus virginalis; assembly: GCA_020271785.1. Classification (NCBI taxonomy): domain Eukaryota; kingdom Metazoa; phylum Arthropoda; class Malacostraca; order Decapoda; family Cambaridae; genus Procambarus; species Procambarus virginalis. Next base: position 8,645 of record WNGS01149385.1, on the reverse strand, counting down.
TCATGCTAGTTTACTCGTTTTTCTTTTGGGGAGTTCTGTCCACTCGTTTGTTAATTTTTGTTGTTAACCAGAATAGGGGTTTGTTTTGTGGCGCTTACCTTTCTGGGTGCCTGTCCCGGTCGATGGCAGATATAGAATGCTCCAAATCACATGTGCATTCTATGGGCCATTGCTCCCCGTGCCTCTCTGAGGGGGCCAGGTTCTGGCTCGTGGTCCCCGGTAGGCTAGAACTCCACCCACATCGACTGATGCAAAGTAGTTAGAATATCCATATCAGCCATGGATAGCTCCGGGGAGCCGTAGGGGTTTCCCCCAGAAAAACTATGAAAAATCAGAGACATTGAAATAATTAGGTAATTATCTCTTTGTGGCAACTCCGGCCTGACAGCTGGCGAGCAACAGACCGCCTGGGACGCATGCTGAGTCAGCGCCTATAATTTCCCAGACTTCCCCGCCCTATAGCGGGCAATATATGGCACTTACGATTTTTTTATTATTTTTCCCGTGATCAGTGAACACAAATTAACAGGTTAGGAAGAAAAAATAATTTTTTTTCAAAATGACATGCGCCTGTGGGGATGACAGGATATTAAACCCCGAGCATGTTAAGGGTTAATATCCTGTCATCCCCACAGGCGCATGTCATTTTGAAAAAAAAAAAATTATTTTTTCTTCCTAACCTGTTAATTTGTGTTCACTGATCACGGGAAAAATAATAAAAAAAATCGTAAGTGCCATATATTGCCCGCTATAGGGCGGGGAAGTCTGGCAAATTATAGGCGCTGACTCGGCATGCATCCCAGGCGGTCTGTTGCTCGCCAACTGCCAGGCCAGAGTTGCCACAAAGAGATAATTACCTAATTATTTCAATGTCTCATTGATTTTTCATAGTTTTTTGCTGTAATATTATTCAATAGTGTGTAGTTTGATATATTTATATAATAAAATGAGTGAATCATTGCTGTACTCAAAAATATGGTGTGCATATTGTTGATTCAGTTATGTTCATCAATCAGTGAACAATTGTAATAACAAATGTAATAACCGACAAATACTTTGTCGGTTATTACACTATATAGACAGGTTATATATAAGTATCTGCATGTTTTGTTCGCTATAACGAACCACTAAGTTGCTATTATGAGTCAAAAAGTAACGAGGAGTGACTGCCGTGTACCAGCCAGCCACTCCCGCCCTCCCTCCAGTCATCTGACTCGCCCACATTCTCCTCCCACAATACTGTTTTTGCTATAATTCACTATATACAGACGTTATATATAAGTATGTACATGTTTTGTTCACCATAACTGTACATCTAAGCTTGTATGGTGAGTAAAGGCACAAAGACGTAGGACCTAACACAGTCAGCTGATGGCTGCCGCCCTCAAGGCCAGACACACTAATATTTCTCCTCCAACAATACTGTGTGGTGTTATTACGCTATATACACACATTATATATAAATATCTACTTGTTTTATTCACCATACTTGTACAAATAAACTGGTATGGTGCCCAAAGACCATCGTGGTAACCAGTAAACAACACCGTCATCTGCACGGTGGCGTCGTGCAGACGACGCCACCACCCTCACCAAAATGGCGGCTCCAAATCTTCTCTTGCTGTTTATACCCTCTACACACACGTTATATATAAGTATCTACCTTTGTGTTCACTATAGCAAACCACTAAGCTGGTATGCTGAGTGCAGTCAATAAAAGGTGGCCACACACAGTCAGAAAACATCGCCACCACCCTCCCTCCCACAGCATTACTCCTCCCTCCATGGCGCACAGCGCTAAATATCATCACAATCCTGCTATTATCAGAACCCTGGTCAGTTTTATAACAGTCAGGGGTCTTTTGTAATAATATCATCGCTACATAATAGCATGAACAAGTATATTTTGGCATTTTTAGGTGATGCTATGGTCACAAGCTTAACAGCAGTGCTGTTAGCTCATGCTACGTGCGTCAGGCTTGGTTGCTCACTCAATACTGAGGCCAATAACACCCGGGAGTTTGGCCCACGATTTTTTTAAAAATGGCGTCTGTTTACAAGAGCCCTGATGAAGGTGTGGTGAACCCCGTGTATCCGCGGGCCGTTTAAATCTTGCGTAGTACTCCAACACATCATATGACGTGATGCGCAGTTGACTGGAACAACGTCCAACACGTCATATGACATGATGCGCACTTTAAGGGTTAAGGGTGACGTTTAATAGAGTGAAATATATGACAGAAGTGCTTCAGAAAACCAGAAAACTGCAATGTGATGAGGATGGCAAACTTTGGTCAATAAGACAAGACCTCTCAAAAGAGGACAGAGAAAAGCTGAAAATGAACCTCACTGAAGTGAAACGTGTAAATGGGGATAGGAATGAAGAAGAGAGGAATTCTTTTCTGGGGGGAGCCCCTACGGCTCCCCGAAGCTATCCATGGCTGATATGGATACCCTAACTATTTTGCATCAGTCGATGTGGGTGGAGTTCTAGGCCTACCGGGGACCACGAGCCAGAACCTGGCCCCCTCAGAGAGGCACGGAGAGCAATGGCCCATAGAAATGCACATGTGATTTGGAGCATTCTATATCTGCCATCGACCGGGACAGGCACCCAGAAAGGTAAGCGCCACAAAACAAACCCCTATTCTGGTTAACCACAAAAATTGACAAACGAGTGGACAGAACTCCCCCAGGAAAACGAACTAACAAGCATGACGTCACACGAGCCGCGCCGCATGTCTGCGCAGCTCCCCCCTCCCCGGGAGGGGGAAGGGGGAGCCCCAGACCCCCGCGCCGGCTATCCACACCCCAGTTCCTCGGCTGATGGGATCTTGCACGGTCGTGTGGCTCCAGCTCCAGTCTTGTTTCAGTGCTGTGACTTGTTTTCAGTGCTGCTCTTACGGTGATCGTGTGAGCTGGGAGTAGTATTCTCAGGTACTCGGGCTGCATGTGCTTAGGGTCACCTTCCCTGAGTGCCCTGTAAGTACCGCCCTTGGGGCTTGGGGTTATCTTCCACAAGTCACCTCGGGTCTACCTCTGTTGGCTTTTCGCTGCTTGGCGTTTGGCCGCCCCGAGTGTTTGGGAGTTTTACTCCCTTGTTACCTTGGGGTAAGTGGTAGTTATAGCACTGGTGGGGCGCAGGGCACTGCGTAGCTAGTTTTCACCTATGACAGCGGCCGGCTCTGTTCCCTCTGGGTACGTTGTCCACTTGTGTGGTTTTTCTTTTATATTTGTTTGTGCCTGGTAGGGGGGTCTGCCTTGTCCCCATCCCCCTTATGTTAGGTTCGTTTGTGTGGTGGCACCCCCTGCTTCGCCCTCGCGAGTGGACACGTCCCGTGGGTTCAGCTTTAGCAGTTTGCTTGGTAGTTTGGGGCGCCGGTTAGCAGTGCCCTGCCTGGGATAACCCTTAGCAGACCCAGTCTAGGGGCCCTGGAAAACCCCCGGGGGCTCTCGGGTCCGATTGTGGAGACCCTTGCGTCCCCTCTCGCTTTGTGCGAGTTGAGGGTTGCTCTGTCCCTTTGTCTCAGGGTGACTCTCCTTGTTTTTGCCTCCGTCATGCTGCCTTTGGGTCGGTGACACATTCGACCCTGAGTCCTGCGAGCTTTGTTGCTTGTTCGTGACTCCCGTCACCCAGTCTGCTGATGAATTCCCGTGGGTGCAGGCAGCTCGCGCGTTGCAGGGTAGGTTGGTTGCAACGCGCTCAGGTTTGTCGCTTCCCCGGACGCCCCGATGCTGCCCCGCTTGTGTAGGGACCCATTTGGGGGTTTTGGTCGTTTTCGGCCTTGGTTCTTCCACGCCCCTTGATTTTCCCCTCCTGCTTCCGGCCCCTACGCATCTGTAGGCTTTGGGGTCGGGGCGGGGTTCGAGGTTCTGAGACTTGGGCAGTTTCGGGGGTTGCCCCGTCCGGGGTAGCTGCGGAGGCATTCGAGTCTGTTCCTCCTGCCGATGCTCCGGGGTCTGACCAGTGGGCCCCTTCTCTTCCAGCTCTCTCGGCTGCCCCGGCTTTTTCTTGTGGGGCCGGGGCTTTGGAGGTCGACTCGGCCCCGGGGCCTAGTGTAGAGGCTCCTGGGGTTGGGGAGGAGCGACCTTGGGGGGCTTTGTGCTCCATTGCGCCCCGCCTGGATTCCGTCCTTCTGAGCGGGGCTTACTGTTGCGAGGAGTGGGGTTTTTCTTTCCCCCCTCTGCGTACGACTTGGGCTTGGGTTCTGCTCCTCCCCGGGTTCGGTTCCGTGTCCCTGTGGTTCCTTCGGTTCCGTCTTCCGGAGTTTTTCGGCTAACCGCATCTCTTCGTCTGCGGTGCCGTTGGCCTTTGCGGCTTACCTCCTGCGTGTCCCGGAACTTGTAGCAGTTGTTAGGCTACTTGTAGCAGTATTGGGCTACTTGTAGCAGTATTGGGCTACTTGTAGCAGTATTGGGCTACTTGTAGCAGTATTGGGCTACTTGTAGCAGTATTGGGCTACTTGTAGCAGTATTGGGCTACTTGTAGCAGTATTGGGCTACTTGTAGCAGTATTGGGCTACTGTAGCAGTATTGGGCTACTTGTAGCGTATTGGGCTACTTGTAGCGTATTGGGCTACTTGTAGCGTATTGGGCTACTTCTCGCCCTGTTGGGCTACTTTTCTTTCGCGTCCTGCGCATGCGCCGTGAGTTTGTTTTGGTTCCGGGCGGTGTGCACATGTGTTGTGCTTCCATTTCTCGGGGGGCTTCGCCTCTCGCTCTTCATCCCATCCGTGCCCCGTTGCTTGGGGGTTGTCTGGGGTGCTGCTGTACTCTCCTAGTTGTGTTTGCGGGGGTTGAGCTCTGGCTCTCTGGTCCTGCCTCTCAACAGTCAATCAACAGGTGTACCGATTCCTGAGCCTATTGGGCTCTATCATCTCTACACTTGACTCTGTGTATGGAGTCAGCCTCCACCTCATCCCTTCCTCATGCATTCCGTTTGTCAACCACTCTGACACTAAAACAGTTCTGCAGGTGAGTTGGTGCGGTTTGGCGTTTCCTTCGTCCTGACGCTGTTTTTGGGCGTAGGCATGGGTGTACGTACGTACTTGTGACAGTGGTCCGTATCGCCCGAGGTGCCTGCTGCTGGGCTATTAGCCCATATTGGGCTGCTCTTGTTCTCTCCACCTGATTCCTTCCTCGGTTCACGGGTGTCTGCGGGTGGCCTCTTGGCCCTTTCGAGGCGACCCCTGCCTGTACTCCTGCCCCTCTCCTTTGCTTGTCTCACCTGGCTTGAGTTCGGGGCCCCGCCTCCACCTTGTTCCACGGTGCAACGGTGGGGGTGCCTGTGTGGTGGTACGTTTCCTGTGTCGAGGGTGTTGTGTGCTTGCGGGGTTGGGTTCTGGCTCTTTAGTTCCGCCTCTCCCCTGTCGTTTGCCTGTTGAGCGGTTTCTGTGCTTCATGGGCGCTCTCGTCTCTGCTCTTGGGGCTGTGTATGGGATCAGCCCATGTTGGGCTGCCCAATGTGTTCCTTCGGTTGCCTGTTACACTGCACACGTTTCTCCTACCGTCCCTGTGGCTCGGTTGGGTGCTCGGTTTCCGCCTGTGTCCCCTTGTGTGCCGCTCGTGTACGATTTATCTATCTTCTCTGTCGCTCCCTCGGGGAGTGTGGGGACGTTTTGCTGCGGTTTTGGTACTGCAGCTGTGTGTCGGGGTTGGTTGTGGCATTATGTTCGGCCCTTCCGTGCTCCTTTTGGGGCCCTCCTTCCTTGTCGGTCTTGCTGTGCTGGGCCTGGTTTTCCAGGTTCCTTGGATTCTGTTTTGTCCTTGCCTCATTGTGCTGGTTGGGGATGAGCTTGGGGTCTTCGTCTCGCCCCTCGCTTTTTCCTCCGGTTTCCGTTCAAGTTCCGGAGCCTAGTGGGCTCCCTTCCTTGGTGTTTTTCACGGCTGCCCCGGGGTTTTCTTGACGCTGGGGCTTTGAGGGGACAGCTCGGCCCCGGGGCCTGCAGGGTGGGTTCCCGGGGCTGGGGTGGTGCTAACGTAAGGGGCCTTCGGCCCCGTTGGTCCCCGCCGGGGTCTTTCTACCCCTCTGGGCCAGGCTTACGGTTTTGTGGTGTGGGGTTTTTCCGTCCCCCCGCTCCGCACGTGCTTTGTGGGCATCGGTCCCTCCCTGGGCTCGGTTTTCCTTGTCCAGCGTGCCCGTTGTTTCCGTCCTGTCGGTGGGTGTTTTTCTACAGTCTTCGCACCTTTTTCCAGGACGGGCCTTCTCAGTCATGTCCCCCTCTTCTTGGGGTTCTGCATGACTTTTGGTCTCGGGTGCGACGGAGTTTTTGTGCCTTCGTTCTTTGTTTGCTGCTTTTGTTTTCGAAGGTTTGGGACTGTTTTGGGGTAGCCTTGGTAGCTGCACCCAATTGCCGTGGGAAAGGAGAAAGCGGATAAACAGAGGGGAGTTCAACACCCACTGTGTGACGTTGACATGTCAGTCAGTCCGACCGGCGCAGGTCAGTCCTAGCGCCGTATACTGCATTGGTCATCTGTTGGGGCTCGTGACACCCGTCAACGACATCTTTCTTCCTTGTCCCCGGTCGCTCCGTGGCTTCTGGCACCCACACCATAGAGAGAATGCAGCCGGCGATGACACTGCTGCTCCTCTCGTTGACGGGGCCGGCGCCTGCTACTCTGGCGGCGTCTTTGTGCTGGGTTTTCCTTGACACACTTCCCAGTGGGCCCCTCCTCCTTCACTCTCCTGTAAACGTACATGTACGTGTGCGGCGGAGAATGAAGGGCAGGAATAATGAGAGAGTGGGAAAGTGCAATTCTGTGTCTTCTAACCCCAGTCAGCTCTTTCCCATTTTCTGGTACGTCTGTCGTCATTCGGTTGAGCTTCCCTCCGGTCCTTTCTAGGGCTTGTGGGTCCTCTTCCCGGCAGTTTCTGGATGTTTGGCCTTCTGGTTCTTTTGTGCATATATCTCCTCTTCGCGCTGTCTCGGCGCTCCTCGTTTTCCTGTGGGCGATTTTGCTCCTTTTACTGAGTCTTCGCTCCTGCCCTTCTGCCGGGGGTTGGTGCGGGGCGGCTCCTTATGCAGGTTCCTTCCCTGTCGGCTGCACTTGTGGTGGTGGCCTTGCACGCTTGTGGCATTTTGGTTTTGGTCCTGCGTTTTCTTTTCCCTCCTGGGGCTGTCATAGGATTGGCTTGCAGAAGGTGTAGAGGCGCTTGGGACTGTTCCTGGGTCTTGCACCTTGGTTTCTGCTGCTAGCTTTCGGTATCGATGTTCCTTCTGTGCCGTTTCGCAGGCTGTATCGTGCATTGTTTCACCTCCGGCCTGTTTCTGCACTGCCTGTGCCGTCCAGGTCTTTGGACAGGGTGCTCTCCTGTTTTTCTTCTCCTTGGTGGTTGTGGCTCCTCGGGGCCAGGTTTGCTTTGCCTCGGCTATCTTTTGGCATTGGCCTCTGGGGGTCGTGTGGCAGTGCTTCATGCTCTTCTCAGGCGCAGTGGTTTCTTGGCTCCTATGATCTTGGTCATAGTTTTCTTCGTCTGTGGCCGTTCTCCCTTTTTCTGGCGAATGTTGTGCCTGCTGCTTTCCGGAGGGGTCCTTTTGGTTGTTGTCTCGACTTCGTGTTGAGGAGTGGTTCACCGACCGCCTCCCGGGTATGTCCCCTTGTTTTCTTAGGTAGTCTTTGGTGAGGTAGCTCCGGGGAGCCGTAGGGGCTCCCCCCAGAAAACCAGCGTTGAATGTAATGAAACGCCATTTTCTGGGTGAGTCCCGGAGGCTCCCCGGCATCCCTCCCGCCCTCCGGTCGGCGGTTTTTCGTGGTTTTGATATCCAGCCTCGGAACTGGGGTGTGGATAGCCGGCGCGGGGGTCTGGGGCTCCCCCTTCCCCCTCCCGGGGAGGGGGGAGCTGCGCAGACATGCGGCGCGGCTCGTGTGACGTCATGCTTGTTAGTTCGTTTTCCTGGGGGAGTTCTGTCCACTCGTTTGTCAATTTTTGTGGTTAACCAGAATAGGGGTTTGTTTTGTGGCGCTTACCTTTCTGGGTGCCTGTCCCGGTCGATGGCAGATATAGAATGCTCCAAATCACATGTGCATTTCTATGGGCCATTGCTCCCCGTGCCTCTCTGAGGGGGCCAGGTTCTGGCTCGTGGTCCCCGGTAGGCCTAGAACTCCACCCACATCGACTGATGCAAAATAGTTAGGGTATCCATATCAGCCATGGATAGCTCCGGGGAGCCTCCGGGACTCACCCAGAAAATGGCGTTTCATTACATTCAACGCTGGTTTTTTTTTCCTAATATATTTAGAGTGTGTCCCTGGAAATTCAGCTTGCGGTCAATGAGAACGCCAAGGATTTGCCATCTACTTTGTTACAAATTTGGGTATTGTTAATCCTGAGATTTATTTGATTTGAGGATTTATTGCCAAACAAAATATAGGAAGTTTTGTCAATATTGAGGGTGAGTTTGTTGGCAGTGAGCCAGTGATGGACTTTATTTAGCTCAGTATTCACTGTGACATTTAGAGCAAGGGGGGTCATGACTGGAGTAAATGAAGGTCGTGTCGTCAGCAAGTAGAATTGGTTTGAGATGTTGGGAGGCATTTAAGAGGTCATTAATGTAGATGAGAAAGAGGAGAGGGCCAAAGTATGCTGCCCTGAGGAACACCAATGTTAATGGGTAGGGTGGAGAAATTGAATTATTCACAGAAAC
>WNGS01149381.1:0-17447 GCA_020271785.1 Procambarus virginalis | reverse complement strand
CATTTTAAATGAATGCTATCTGAAATACATAATTGTTTTTCGTGACGAATTGGAGCATATTATTGCTGATGTACATGATGGTCTTAAAGATGACAGGTGCCATGGGCTTGTCAGTGGTTCTACCGATTTACCTTGACATCTTTTCCAGTTTGATTTGAAATTCAACAGTCTTTCTATTTACGGCTCGGCGTTAGCGGGTTTTGTATGTTATAGCTTGTGGGAAAAAAAAGCATCTCTGTTCTCAGTTCTATGATCAGAAAAACAATGCAAAAAAACATTGTGGCTTCTTGCATCAATTGAGAACACCGGGAAAGAAAAGTCATGAATGGACTGAACGTTTTTTAACGCTGATATGGCAGTTGTAAGGTTTTATATATTATTTAATGTGTATATCAATTCATTTTGCCTAAGGCGGGGTTAATGCTTTTGCTCTTCATAACTCATTTATTACTATTAACTACCTCATTTTCTTTTAACATTATCGATAAAAGTAAATTTTAGTTATAATGTTAAGAAAGCTTATTGTTATGGATTCCTGAACATTGTATGGAATATTTTATGTAATCTTTACCTGCTAATATAAAGTATTCTTCACTGCTAATATTTTAAATGAATGCTAATTTGATTTCATATTCCTTTTCTTACGAAGGAGGTATCGTTCCCTGATTAACATTAGTCTTGACGATATAAGTAAGCAGCGGTCCTGATTCGTCTTGACAGTCTTTTTAGTTTGATTTTGAAATTCAATAGTCTTTGCACTGACGGCTTCGGCGACTAAGCAGTTCCACTGGTTTGTAGCCCTGTGGCGAAAAAAACATCTCCTGTTCTCTCTCTCCGATGAGATAATTGTGGCTTGTCGAGCTAGAAAACGTTGCTCTTTGTTTGTACGAAACTAGTTGTGCTTGCCGGTGGTTGAGCTCTGGCTCATTTGTGTCTCTCTTCCGGTGGCGCTAGGTTCATCTCACGCATCCTTTCCTTGTAACTCATGCCTCGTAGTCTGGGACTTGCCTAGTGGCATACAGAATCTGAATTTTTTCCAGCTTCGTCTTGTGCTTGTCCAGGTCCGAGGCTCCATGCTGGGGATGCATACTCTAGGATTGGTCTTCCCTATGTGGTATACAAGGTTCTGAATGAATCTTACACAGGTTCCTGAAGGCAGTTATGATGTTAGCCAACCTTGCATACGCCGCAGCTGTTATTCTTTTTAGGTGGGCTTCGTGAGACATGTTTGTTGAGATATTAAGTCTTTGATCTTTCTTTGTCCTTTTCATGAAGGGCATTATCTCCCATTCATTTTCCTGTATGTGGCCTCCAGTTTGCAGCGCCTGGTTTCGTTACCTTACATTTACTCGGGTTGAACTTTAGTAGCCGTTTGTTGGACCATTCATTGATTGAACTCTAAGGGACTCCACTGGTGACGCCTTGCCAGTCTCAGACCTCAACCCTCACAGTGCCTCTGTCTTCGGTTACTCACTGTAACAGTTCTATCTGCTTAAAACACTTTCCCGCTTTTATAACAAGCCGGGTCGTTATAAGTGGTTCTTACGGTTCCGCACTTTTAACTAGTATCCCAGTTAAAATAAAAAATATTTGTATAAAATCCATTTTTGCTTCGATTTTCTTGGGGATAGTTTAGAAATGTTCGCCATAAAATGTGCGTTTTCTCTAATAACAGAAGAGCTTATTAAAGAAAATGTCATGGCAGTGAATATTCGTGGTAAAACTATTGCATTATTGACACGACGCGTATGATCGACGTACTTTTTATATTTGTTGCCGGTCGAACGCATTCTTATTTGATGGTTTATACTTATATTCTTATAGAACATTCTATTGCGAACACATTGGTACAAAAATTAAATGCGTACATCCAAAAATAATGTCAGGACAGTGAATTGAAAATACACTTTTCGATGTCATTTTCGGCGATATGGTACAAAATTGGTACAAAAATTAAATGCTTACATCCAAAAATAATGTCAGGACAGTGAATTGAAAATACACTTTTCGATGTCATTTTCGGCGATATGCCGCCGCGGGTAACACTTCAGCCACTTTCCACACTCTTGTGGGTCAGTTGCGACATTGATTCTATATTTATATGCATATGTCCGTATAGAGAATTTAATTGCGATTCCAATGATACCAAAATTAACGATGTAGGACAACTGTGGGCTTCACAACCATTACGAGAATGGAAACATTTTGTTGCTGTTTGGCGCTCTCGGCAAGTGATGTCAATAGTTTTTTATTGGTTGTTGATATGCCTTATGATTTGACGGCATTTTATACGTATGTTCTTATAGACAATTCTATTGCGAACACAGTGATACCAAATTTAAATACGTACGCCTACAATTAGTGTCAGGAGAGTAAAAAGAATATACACTTTTCGGTCTCACCGCTTGGCTGCGCGAAACGCCCAGGGCACTTGGCTCAACTTTTTTTTCTTAACCTCAGTGCGCGAAAGTATTAATTAAGCACTCCTTTATCCAATCGAGTAACTTCCCTTTCACTCCTGCCTGAATCTCACGCTTTTGCACTACCCTCTTGTGTGGTACTGTATGAAAGGCTTTTGGCAATCCAAAAATATGCAGTCTGCCTAATTTTCTCTTTCTTGCCTTGTCTCATAATTCAATTAATCTCTTAAGGTAGGAATTGCCATCCATGAACCCATGCTGATGCTGTTTTATACAGTTCATTCGCTCCAGATGTTCGATTAGCTTTATTTGCACATTCTTTTCCATCTTTTGGGATTTATTAATCAAAGTGTTACTAATAAGACACCTGGTGTTGTTCTTCTTCAGCTATTTCTTGATCTGGTTAGGTACCATTTAGATTATGCAGTTCAGTTTTGGTCTCCGTACTATAGAATGGATATAAATTCACTAGAACGCCTCCACCTAAGAATGACAAAGTTAATCCCCCAAATTAGAAACCTATCATATTAAGAAAGATTGACAAGGAGTAAATTACATTTGCTTGAAACGCGAAGAGTTCGTGGTGACATAATAGAGATGTACGAGTGGAGGAATTGATATAACAAAGTGGATATTAAAAGTATCAACACAAGACAGAACACGAAACAATGGGTACAATTTGGATAAGTTGAGATTTCGGAAAGACCTGGGTAAATACGAGTTCGGTAAAAGGGTTTTTGCTTTGTGGAACCAACTATCCCTTAACATAATAGAAGTGAGATCCCTTGATTGTTTCAAGCGCAGGTTAGACATATATATGCATGCGATTAGGTTATATATATAAGATTAGGCTATATGTATATTAGGTTATATATATATAAGACTCACTATCACTTCAAATTGATTAGATTTGAATTGATTCAAATCTAATTAGGGTTTTGAAACCGTCAAAAGACTGGCAGATGCAGTTTAATGCTGATAAATGAAGTCGGATTACGAAAGGGATCTGGGAGTTATGATTAGTAAGAATTTAAAACAAAAGGATCAATGCATGAACTGTTCGCAATAAGGCAAATAGGACACTGGGATTTATTAAGCGAAACGTTAGTAACAAGACACCTGGTGTGGTTCTTCAGCTATATCTTGCTCCATTTAGGTTATGCAGTTCAGTTTTGGTTGCCGTTCTATAGAATGGATACAAATTCACTTGAACGTGTCCAGCGTGGGATGACTAAGTTAATTCCCCAAATTAGAAATCGGTAGTTCGGTAAAAGGGTTTTTGCTTTGTGGAACCAACTATCCCTTAACATAATAGAAGTGAGATCCCTTGATTGTTTCAAGCGCAGGTTAGACATATATATGCATGAGATTAGGTTATATATAAGATTAGGCTATATATATACATTAGGTTATATATATATAAGACTCACTATCAATTCAAATTGATCTAATTAGGGTTTTGAAACCGTCAAAAGATTGGCAGGTGCAGTTTAATGCTACATAAGAACAAAGGCAGCTGCAGAAGGCCTATTGGCCCATACGAAGCAGTTCCTATTTATAACCACCCAATCCCACTCATATACATGTCCAACCCATGCTTGAAACAATCGAGGGACCCCACCTCCACAATGTTACGCGGCAATTGGTTCCACAAATCAACAACCCTGTTACTGAACCAGTATTTACCCAAGTCTTTCCTAAATCTAAACTTATCCAATTTATACCCATTGTTTCGCGTTCTGTCCTGTGTTGATACTTTCAATACCCTATTAATATCCCCTTTGTTATGTCCATTCATCCACTTGTAAACCTCTATCATGTCACCCCTAACTCTTCGCCTTTCCAGTGAATGCAAATTAAGCTTTGTTAATCTTTCTTCATATGAAAGATTTCTAATTTGGGGAATTAACTTAGTCATCCTACGCTGGACACGTTCAAGTGAATTTATATCCATTCTATAATATGGCGACCAAAACTGAACTGCATAATCTAAATGGGGCCTAACCAGAGCAAGATATAGCTTGAGAACCACACCAGGTGTCTTGTTACTTACGCTGCGATTAATAAATCCGAGTGTCCTATTTGCCTTATTACGAACATTTATGCATTGATCCTTTTGTTTTAAATTCTTACTAATTATAACTCCCAGATCCCTTTCGCAATCCGACTTCGCAATCTCAACACCATCTAGCTCGTATCTTGTAACTCTATCATCATTACCTAGCCTCAGAACTTTACATTTATCAGCATTAAACTGCATCTGCCAGTCCTTTGACCATTTCAAAACCCTATCTAGATCAACTTGAAGTGATAGTGAGTCCTCCTCCGAATTAATTTCCCTACCGATTTTCGTATCATCGGCAAATTTGCAAATGTTGCTACTCAAACCTGAATCTAAATCATTTATATATATATTATAAAAAACAGAGGTCCCAAGACAGAGCCTTGAGGCTCTGTCACTTACACACTTACAACATTTTCCCACTCTGACTTGACTCCATTTATACTAACTCTCTGTTTCCTTTGGTATAGCCATGCCCTAATCCAGCTTAATATAGCACCCCCAATACCATGAGCCTCTATCTTTTTAATCAGTCTTTCATGTGGCACTGTATCGAAAGCTTTGCTAAAGTCAAGGTACACAACATCACAATCCTTACCACTATCAACTGCCTCAACTATGCTAGAATAAAAAGATAACAAATTTGTTAAACATGAACGGCCATTTATAAAACCATGTTGCGACTCAATTATTAATTTATGTTTTTCAAGATGAAGACGAATTTTATTTGCTATTATAGATTCGAGTAACTTTCCCACAATAGACGTTAGGCTAATTGGTCGATAGTTAGACGCAAGTGATCTATCTCCTTTCTTAAAAACTGGTATCACATTAGCAACTTTCCAAAACTCTGGCACTCTGCCTGACTCTATTGATTTATTAAATATGATTGACAGTGGGTCACAAAGCTCCTCTTTGCATTCTTTCAGCACTCTGGCAAACACTTCATCCGGCCCTGGGGATTTGTTTGGTTTGAGTTTTACTATTTGTTTAAGAACATCCTCCCTGGTAACTGCTAAACTCGTCAACCTGTCCTCGTCCCCACCCACATAGACTTGTTGGGCTGAAGGCATATTGTTAAGTTCCTCTTTAGTAAATACAGATACAAAATATTTATTAAAAATACTACTCATCTCTTCATCACTATCTGTTATTTGACCTGTCTCAGTTTTTAATGGACCTATCCTTTCCCTAGTCTTAGTTCGATATAACTGAAAAAACCCTTTAGGATTTGTCTTTGCTTGCCCTGCTATACGAACTTCATAGTTTCTTTTTGCTTTCCTTATCTCTTTTTTAACATTTCTAACTAGTTGTACGAATTCCTGTTCTAAAGTGACCTCCCCATTTTTAATCCTCTTGTACCAAGCTCTCTTTTTACCTATAAGATTCTTCAAATTCTTTGTTATCCACTTTGGGTCATTAGTAATCGATCTATTCAATTTGTGTGGTATACTTTTTGGAAGAAGTGGTTAGAGGTGTTTGTTTGGGTTTAAACTGTTAGTAGATAGAGGTATGGGAATTGATTTGGAGGAAGGATGTAATAAAAGTATGTGTTTGTGGGAGAAAGGAATTGGCAAAATGATCAGGGAAAGAAAAGGGCCTCAAAATAACAATTCACTTAGGGTATATTACACAAACAGTAGAAGTCTAAGAAATAAAATTAACGAATTAAATGCTCTTGTCTGCACAGAAAAAATAGATATTATTGCACTTACCGAAACGTGGATGAATGTTGATAATAGAGAACTATTAGCCGAATATCAAATAAATGGATTTAAACTATTTCACACAGATAGATATATTAGACGAGGTGGTGGAGTAGCCATATACGTTAGGGACAATTTGAAATGTAGTCTCAAAGAGGGAATCAAAACTGAGCCACACACAGAAACTATTTGGATAGAATTAAACGAAAAAGCAAATAATATTATAATAGGAGTTATATATAGGCCACCAAATTTAGACAGAATGGAAGCAAAGCATCTATGGGATGAAATATCTAGGGCATCTAGATCTAACAGTATTTATGTCATGGGTGACTTTAATTTGAGTGGAATAAACTGGTTGAACAAAACAGGGAATAGTGAAGCAGAAGATTTTCTAGAATTAATTGACGATTGCTTTCATACGCAACACATTAAGGAACCAACACGGGAAAATAATATTTTAGATTTAGTGTTAACTAACAGGGAAACACAAATTAATGACATCGAAATAGGGAGTGAGCTAGGGAACAGTGATCACAAAGAAATTAGATTTGGCATAGAATGGAATAGACCTGTAGGAGAAAATTCTGTTAAAGTGCCAGATTTTCGAAAAGCTGATTTTAATAGCCTAAGAAATTTTTTGGGTCAAATTGATTGGAAAGTCTTGGGTATGGGGTGTGGGCCGGTCTTGGAGCGAGACATGAACCCAGCGATAGGTGATGTAAATGGGGATTTCGATGTAGATTCAATTTATAACGTATTTAAGAATATTCTAAACAAAGCACAGGAACGTAGTAATACCAGATACATCGACTTGTCGATGTATCTGGTATTCTTGCTGATAAATGTAAAGTTCTGAGGCTAAGTAATGATGATAGAATTACAAGATACGAGCTAGATGATGTTGAGATTGTGAAGTCGGATTACGAAAGGGATCTGGGAGTTATGATTAGTAAGAATTTAAAACAAAAGGATCAATGCATGAACTGTTCGCAATAAGGCAAATAGGACACTGGGATTTTTTAAGCGAAACGTTAGTAACAAGACACCTGGCAAGTAACTAGTCTTGTTACTAACACCTGGTTAGTAACAAGACACCTCGCGTAGAGCATGGTTTTTGCTCTACGCGAGGTTTCTGTCCACGCTGAGCTGGCCTTAGGACACCTGCGTTATCATTTGACAGATGTACCGCCCCAGTCAAACTCCCCACCTGATAATGTCCTCGGAGCGGATCGCGGCGGGCGCGAACGCCCTGGCTTGGGGCCGGAGGAGGCCACAGCCAGAAGACGAACCAACCCGAAGGCGCAGGGGCGCGAACCCCATACGCCAGTGTTGGCTTGCAGTGTTGGGCCGGAGGAGCGTAGACAGTAGTTGAGGCGTGAGGACGACCTCTCCTGACCTAGGGGGGGGGGGTGGTTCTGGTGTGGTTCTTCAGCTACATCTTGCTCAGGTTAGGCTCCATTTAGATTATGCAGTTCAATTTTGGTTGCCGTTCTATAGAATGGATACAAATTCACTTGAACGTGTCCAGCGTGGGATGACTAATATAATGTCTACTACCATAGTATAGTAATGGCTGCTCTACCTTTGTAATGCCTACCATAGTAATGGTAATATTTCCGTTGTAACGTTGACTAAACCATTGAAATATTATTAAATCATTTATTGTAATATCTCTGTCCACACTTAATAACCAGCAAACACTAATAACGGACCAGTATGACCCCTCGCTGTACTGTCACGAATATAAGCTGAATATTAAATGAGGAATATCACAAGGAAAGGGATTATTAATCTTACCCTTTTTTTCACGGCCACCACCTTCCAAAGGAATGAATGTGTCTATAATTATCGGTCCCCAGGAAGGAAGGGACTCGATAATCAGGGAACTCAACGGACCAGTGATTGAAATTGAATGGATTACTTTAGTCTTATTGAACTGAACGGGGGAGGCTCTCGCTTTACTTTATTATTCCTAAGAATGGAGAAACACAGGGAAGTTCTAACACAGCACATGAAAATCGCATGAATAACATATATTAACACCAGGGGACAGATAACTCACCAAGATGAAATTAACAATTATTTTATTATTGTAACTGTATATTTAAATCACAATTGACATATAGCCTACTCTAATAACATCTACCAAAATAAAAGAGGCAATGGAAATGCAATCACCAATATGCAAGAAACGTAGGAGCACACTACCTTCAATCGCACAATTTGCCAAGATGTTGATGGCGGCCCTCAGCCCCTTTGGACGCGGGCTGGCTTGCCCTCCAGTCCCGAAAAACTCCCAAGACACACTGAATTCTCTCTCTTACAAAAAATGCTACCACACTCCTAGGCCCAATTTAACTCCGCCTCTCCCAGCCTAGGCCAATGGATTTAAACATAACTGGGTGAACTAGAGACGGCCAATGGCATGGCAGGCACTCCTGAGACTGACTTCCTACTCAACCAATGAGCGCAGAGTGTCACTCTCAGACCAGACAATTTTTGATTAGCCCCGCCTCCTAGGACTGGGCATAGGCCTTGTTTCTGAACGTTCTGTTTTTCCTCCCGTAGGCTCACACACCGTTCCCACGGTACGACAGGAAACGCCCACAAGACGGCTGGCGCTCTCTGGCTGCCCGACATCCGAGAACCCAAGTTTTATTGGCCCTGGAGTATTGTTCTAAAAGTTTGTCACTGACTAATTTCCAAAGACGGCCAAGGGGAGCCAAAAGGCAGGAAGCTTTATGACCCTTGACGAAAGAGGGTTGGCCCACGGGGAAGGGAAGAAAGAGGGTAGAAAGGGAGACGGGAGGGAGAAGGGAGGGAGAAGGGAGAAGGGAGGGAAGAAAGGGAGAAGAAAGGAAGAAGCAATGATCTACGCGCCAGATCATTACACTAAGTTAATTCCCCAAATTAGAAATCGTTCATATGAGGAAAGATTAACAAAGCTTAAATTGCTTTCACTGGAAAGGCGAAGAGTTAGGGGTGACATGATAGAGGTTTACAAGTGAATGAATGGACACAACAAAGGGGATATTTATAGGGTATTAGAAGTATCAACACAAGACAGAACACGAAACAATGGGCATAAATTGGATAAATTTAGATTTAAGAAAGACTTGGGTAAATACTGGTTCGGTAACAGGGTTGTTGGTTTGTGGAACCAATTACCGCGTAACGTGGTGGAGGTGGGGTCCCTCGATTGTTTCAAGCGCGGGTTGGACATGTATATGAGTGGGATTGGATGGTTATAGATAGGAGCTGCCTCGTATGGGCCAATAGGCCTTTTGCAGTTGACTTTGTTCTTATGTTCTTTTGTAAATTGGGGCAGCATCGTATTGGACAATGAGCCTTCTGCATTTACATTCATTCATATGTTTCTTACGTTTTGCCTTTACCATCATTCATATGCTCTTGTGTTTTTATATTAATAAATGAGTATGGTAGATATCATTTGAAGCTGGCTCGAACTGGTCAGCAGACCTTCTGAAGCTTTCACATATCTTATGTTTGTATACGCTTATGAATGCTTATTGTTAATAGAAAGAGTAACTTATGACCATATCCGTATGACCTTTGTACACCTCATTTAGTCTGTATATAGTCTGGGATATCACCATTATTTTCGTCAGATTGAGAACACCAGGGAAAGAGAAGAGTCGTGAAATAAACTGCACGATTTCAACACTGATATGGAAGTAATAAGGTATTTATATATTATATTTAATGCGCATATCAACTCATACTTACCTAAGGCCGGAGTTAATGCCAGTGCCTCTTCTTATCTCATTTAATTACTGTTTAATTACCTCATTTTCGTTTTTCGTTGTCGATAAAGCAATATTTTAATTATATTGTTACGGAATGCTTATTGTTAAGCAATCTTTAAGATTATAAGGAATATTTTAGGTTTTCTTTACTGTTAATATTTTAAATAAATTATATAAATTTTATATATATCATAATTTTTTCGTGAAGAATTGGAACATATCGTTCCCTGATGGGCTTGACAATAAAAATAAGCTAGCGACTTGTCAGCGGTCCCTGATTTACCTTGACTTTCCAGTTTGATCTTGATCCCTTATCTTTTCCAGTTTGATTTTGAAATTCAACAGTCTTTTCATTTACGGCTGTATTATAATGTTAATTAATGCTTATTGTTAAGTATTCCTTAACATTATAAGGAATCTTTAAAGTTTTCTTTACTGTTAGCATTTTAAATGAATGCTATCTGAAATACATAATTGTTTTTCGTGACGAATTGGAGCATATATATTGCTGATTTACATGATGGTCTTAACGATGACAGGTGCCAGCGGCTTGTCAGAGGTCTCCCGATTTACCTTGACAATCTTTTCAAGTTTGAATTTGAAACTCAACAGTCTTTCTATTTACGGCTTCAGCGTTTAAGCGGTTTTGTATGTTTATAGCCTTGTAGGGAAAAAAAGCATCTCCTGTTCTCAGTTCTATGATCAGAAAACAATGCAAAAAACATTGTGGCTTCTTGCATCAAATTGAGAACACCCGGGAAAGAAAAGTCATGAATGGACTGAACGTTTTTAACGCTGATATGGCAGTTGTGAGGTATTTATATATTTTATTTAATGTGTATATCAATTCATTTTTGCCTAAGGCTGTGGTTAATTCCTTTTGCTCTTCATAACTCATTTAATTACTATTTAACTACCTCATTTTCTTTTAACATTATCGATAAAGTAATATTTTAGTTATAATGTTAAGAAATGCTTATTGTTATGGATTCCTGAACATTGTATGAATATTTTATGTAATCTTTACTGCTAATATTAAGTATTTCTTCACTGCTAATATTTTAAATGAATGCTAATTTGATTTCATAATTCCTTTTCTTTACGAAAGGAGCGTATCGTTCCCTGATTAACATGATAGTCTTGACGATATAAGTAAGCCAGCGGTCCCTGATTCGTCTTGACAGTCTTTTTTAGTTTGATTTTGAAATTCAATAGTCTTTGCACTGACGGCTTCGGCGACTAAGCAGTTCCACTGGTTTGTAGACCTGTGGCGAAAAAAACATCTCCTGTTCTCTCTCCTATGATGAGATAATTGTGGCTTGTCGAGCTAGAAAACGTTGCTCTTTGTTTGTACGAAACTAGTTGTGCTTGCCGGTGGTTGAGCTCTGGCTCATTTGTGTCTCTCTTCCGGTGGCGCTAGGTTCATCTCACGCATCCTTTCCTCGTAACTCATGCTTCTTAGTCTGGGACTTGCCTAGTGGCATACAGAATCTGAATTTTTTCCAGCTTTGTCTTGTGCTTGTCCAGGTCCGAGGCTCCATGCTGGGGATGCATACTCTAGGATTGGTCTTCCCTATGTGGTATACAAGGTTCTGAATGAATCTTTACACAGGTTCCTGAAGGCAGTTATGATGTTAGCCAACCTTGCATACGCCACAGCTGTTATTCTTTTTAGGTGGGCTTCGTGAGACACGTTTGTTGAGATATTAAGTCTTTGATCTTTCTCTGTCCTTTTCATGAAGGGCATTATCTCCCATTCATTTTCCTGTATGTGGTCTCCAGTTTGCAGCGCCTGGTTTCGTTACCTTACATTTACTCGGGTTGAACTTTAGTAGCCGTTTGTTGGACCATTCATTGATTGAACTCTAAGGGACTCCACTGGTGACGCCTTGCCACTCTCAGACCTCAACCCTCACAGTGCCTCTGTCTTCTGTTACTCACTGTAACAGTTCTGTCATGTTCACAGAAAATGGTACCATCCGTTTTCTATGTGCAGCGGCTGGACGCCACTAGAGAAGGTAAACAGCACACAGGACGCTACCGGCTTGGGAGCTACACTATCATGTAATCGTCTTTTAAGTATTAAAGTCAGTAACCAGGAATGACTTTACATCAACCTTACTACCAAGACTATCTCAGCTATATACAGACACCACACTGTCGACGAGGATGAACTGGGAACGCAGGTATTTTGTTCAACAAAACACAAGGAAGGAGCATGCTGTCTCGCCCAGAGGGGGAAGGAGAAGCTGTCTGTGAGCACCATACCCGATGCTGTATGCAACCCCATGCTGTGTGCTGACTGTTGTTGTGTGCTGATCGTTGCTGTGTGCTGGCCGTTGCTGTGTGCTGGCCAATGCTGTGTGCTACCCAAGCTGTGCTGAGTGTTGCTGTGTGAGAGGAATCTGCCGACGCTGTGTACGAAACGACGCTTTGATGCAGTGTACAAAACCCGATGTTTTGGTTACGAAACGACGCTCCGTGCTACAAAATTCTTCAAGCTGTGAACCAACTGCTGCCTACTGCTGCCAACTGCTGTGAACCAACTGCTGCCTACTACTGCTGCCAACTGCTGCCAATTGCTGTACCAACTGCTAACAACTGCTGTGTTGCTGTGAGTAGGAACAACACATGTACACAAGGGCTAGGTATGAAGTCAGTTGCTGCTGTGTTGTGCACTGTTGTGAACTTTTGCATTAAAATGCTTGTGTGTTTTGCAAAATTAAAGTAATTACAGTGAATTCTTGAATAACATATACAGTGCAGTAAGTGTTATATATTCTGAGGAACATTTTAAGTGATAAGTTTAAATTTATTCAGTAAAAAATGGCAAATATACCTCAGTTTCCTGCATTTGATCCTGACTGTGACCAGACAAACCTGTCACAGAGGTGGGTCAAATGGCTTAAAAGGTTTGAAAATTTGTTGATAGTTTCTGATATCAAAAGTGCTGAAAGAAAGCGTGCCTTTCTACTTCACTATGCAGGTGATAGAGTTTGTGACATCTTTGATACACTGAAAGATACTGGTGGTGCCAAAGATTATGACACTGCCAAGGCCAAATTAACTGAGCATTTCAAACCAAGGCAAAATACTGCTATGGAAATTATGCATTTCAGGAGAGCAAAACAACTCTCTAATGAAACTGTTGATCAATACCATACACGTCTGCAGGGTTTAGCAACCCATTGTGAGTTTGCTGATGTTGACAAAGAAATCAAACAGCAAATAATTGAAACATGCACATCTACACGTCTTCGTCGAAGAGCTCTAGAACTTGTTGATGATGAAAGTTCTCTTACCAAGATACTGGATATGGCTCGTCGAATGGAAGATGCTGCACGTGATGCTCGTGTCATGGAGTGCAGTGCCAACAACGGTTCTGCCACTGTTACTAACAGTCAAGAAGTATGTAAGGTTCAGGGAGTACACCATGATCATAGAAGATATCATGCCAAACCTAACATTAAATTGAGCCGAGAACCACATCACAACTGGAGTCATGGAACAAGACTCAAGCAGTCACAACGACTCACATCAGAGGTTGTCAATAATAAATGTTACAATTGTGGAGGAGACTACCCACACCAAGATAATGTTTGTCCTGCACAAGGTAAGAAGTGCTATGAGTGTAGAAAACTAAATCATTTTGGTGCTATGTGTCGTTCCGCACTAAAGAAACCACAATCAATAAATAAAAGCAATGTACGAGGATCAAGTCATAGGAGTCGAGGTGGCAAACACAATATTGCACCTCAAATCAAGAATGTTAATAATATACAAGACAACATTTCATTACAACCAGTCTCAGATGACAGTGAATGTGATTATATTTATGGAGTACAATCAATCACAAAATGGAATGATCTTCCAAACAACCCAGAGACTATAGTATACATTGCTGGCATTTGTCTCAAAATTCTCATTGACACTGGATCAAACATTGACACCATTGCTGAGTGCCACTATGAAAAATTTAAAAAACAATTCCCAAAGCTTGAAAAATACAATGGCAAAGCCACTGCCTATGCTTCAAAGGTAGCCTTACCAGTGATTGGAACTTTCACTGCAGAGATTAAGTCAAAGAATGCAATGCTCATTACTACATTCCATGTTGTTAGGAATGCAAAGGAGTCTTTACTCAGTTACAAGACTTCAACCAAATTGGGGCTACTTCAGCTTTCTAATGCTGTAGCAGTGGAATCTGCAAACAATGTTGATGCTATTGTTGCTGAATTTTCTGATCGGTTTAAATCCATAGGTTGTTATACTGATAGCAAGGTACATCTGCATATCAACCCAGATGTAATTCCAGTTGCCCAACCACATCGCCGACAACCATTCCATACTCGCAAGAAAGTCGATGCCGAACTGGATAGGCTGATAGAACTAGATATCATTGAACCGGTAACAGGCCCAACACCATGGGTAAGCCCAATTGTCACTCCACCAAAGCCGAAGAATCCAGATGAGATACGCATTTGTGTAGACATGCGTGTTCCCAACAAGGCAATAATGCGTGAACGCCATCCTACACCCACTGTAGATGATATGATCTACCGCTTGAATGGTGCAACTGTATTCAGCAAGTTAGATTTAAACAAGGGCTATCATCAGCTTGAACTTGATGATGAGAGTCGATTCATCACAACGTTTACGACACATCGAGGTCTGTATAGGTACAAGCGCCTGAGTTTTGGTATTAACAGTGCTGCTGAAGTATTCCAGCACATCATCAGCCAGGTATTGCAAGATATACCTAATGCTGACAACATGTCTGATGACATCATTGTTTATGGCCGTACCCAAGCTGAACACGACAAAGCTCTTCGTGCAACATTGCAACGCTTACGAGAAAAGAATTTGACGCTAAGCCGAGCAAAGTGTGAGTTCAATCAACATAAAATTGAATTCTTTGGACATGTACTTAGTGACAAAGGTCTGTCTCCAGATCCTAAGAAAGTTGCAGATATCAAGAATGCTGCACCTCCTTCAACATCCACTGAAGTACATAGTTTTCTGGGAATGGCAAACTACTGTTCTCGCTTCATTCCAGATTTTGCTACCATTACGAAGCCTCTACGTGAGCTCCTGAAGAAAAATGCATCATGGTACTGGAGCGATGTCGAGCAAAATGCATTTGATGCTGTGAAAGATGCACTAGTAGAAAATGCGACTGCTGCATACTTTGATCCATCAATGGACACTGAGTTAACGGTGGATGCTAGTCCTGTTGGTTTAGGTGCTGTGTTAGCCCAACACAAACCTGGTCAACCAGATTCAAGAGTAGTAATTGCCTACGCCAGCCGTTCTCTCACAGATGTTGAGCAACGATACAGTCAGACAGAGAAGGAAGCTCTTGCTCTTGTATGGGGCTGTGAACACTTCAATGTGTATCTGCTTGGTGCACCCTTTACCACGATAGTCACTGACCACAAACCGTTGGAGACCATCTTCAATAATCCAAAGTCCAAACCACCAGCTCGCATTGAGAGATGGGCTCTTCGTCTGCAACCATACAACTTTACGGTGAAATACAAGCCAGGTGCAGGCAATCCCGCTGATTACATCAGTCGACATCCTGCCAACAGTTTCACCATCACCAAGCATCAGCAAGTTGCCGAGGAATATGTACACTCTGTAACCTGTGATGCAGTCCCTAAGGCTCTCACTCTTGATGAAATCCGTACTGCAACCCTAGAGGACCCAACTCTGCAAGCAACAGTGGATGCATTGACTAAGAAAAAGTTTCCACGCATCCCACCCTCAGGAGTTGACCAAGATGCATTCAAAGCACTTGAACGCATCCAGACAGAATTAAGTGTTACGCAACAACGCGACACCGTGCTGCGAGGTACTCGTATCGTCATTCCAGCTGTTCTCCAGCAACGTGCTCTGAAGCTTGCACATCAAGGACACCAAGGTCTTGTAAGGACCAAACAGCTGCTACGAGAAAAGGTGTGGTTTCCTGGCATTGATCGTCAAGCTAAGGACATGCATGATGCCTGTGTCCCTTGCCAAGCTGCAGTGGATACTTCAAGACCAACACCTCTACAACCTTCACCACTACCTGCTGCACCATGGATGGAAGTATCGATGGATTTCTGTGGACCGCTACCAACTGGAGAGTACTTGATGGTAGTCATTGATGATCACTCACGTTATCCAGAAGTAGAAATCATCACTTCCACATCTGCAAAGGCTGTCATCCCGAAACTCGACAAGATCTTTTCAAACTTTGGCATTCCTGAAGTTGTCAAGACGGACAATGGACCGCCATTTAATGGACAAGACTTTGTCAACTTTGCTGAGCATATTGGATTCAAACACCGCCGTGTGATGCCACTACATCCTCAAGCAAATGGAGAAGTAGAGAGATTCATGCAACCTCTCATGAAAGCTGTACGCTGTGCTCATGCCGAAGGACGATCCTGGAAACAAGCTATGTATGCTTTTCTCAGGAACTACCGTGCAACACCGCATGGAACACTGGGCAAGTCGCCTGGCGAACTTTTATTTGGACGTCCTATGAGAATCGCACTACCTGTCATGCCAGCCAAGGTAACGGATAAACGTCTCGCTCAGAAGGATGCACTAGCCAAGGGCAAAATGAAAATTGCTCATGATCAACGTGCAAAGGAACAATTCATAAAGGTTGGAGATACTGTTCTCGTTAAAAAGAAA
Source organism: Procambarus virginalis (assembly GCA_020271785.1). NCBI lineage: Eukaryota > Metazoa > Arthropoda > Malacostraca > Decapoda > Cambaridae > Procambarus > Procambarus virginalis. Next base: position 805 of record WNGS01149381.1, on the reverse strand, counting down.
AAAGAGGGAAAGCTAGATATGCCGTATGATACAAAACCATATAAAGTGATTAGTGTAAAAGGAACTATGGTAACAGCGAGTAATAGAGATCATAGTATAACACGTAATATGGCTTATTTCAAAGTGATTCCAACTAGTGTAGAAAATGATGAAGTGCAAAGTCGTGCAAAAGAAAAAGAAAAAATGAGTTATAACTCGATAAACAATTCATCGAGGGATATTTTTGTATTTAAGGACTCTCGTCCAAAACGTCATGTTAAACGCCCTACACGATATGATGATTAATTGTGTTCCTATGTAATGCAAAGTATTTACTTGTTATGCTAACTAAATTTAATATTGTTTGAATAATGCAGATCTCTCATTCAATATTTTGTAACTTTGTATTACAGTTTCTTTCATGTTTGTTTAACATTGCATATGTATTTTTAACATTGAAATCCTTTGTGGTAAAGATTGTTTAAATTCTTTGTGTGTTTAATTAATGTTAAATGTATGCAATATCTCTTGATATGTTAATAACTTACTTTGTGTCAATAACTTTGCTTTGTGCTACAAGCATGGTAGACATCCTGTATTCATTCTTTTAAAGAAAAGGAGGGATGTCATGTTCACAGAAAATGGTACCATCCGTTTTCTATGTGCGGCGGCTGGACGCCACTAGAGAAGGTAAACAGCACACAGGACGCCTGCCAAGCTTGGGAGCTACTCTATCATGTAATCGTTTTAAGTATTAAAGTCAGTAACCAGGAATGACTTTACATCAACCTTACTACCAAGACTATCTCAGCTATACACAGACACC
>WNGS01149372.1:12377-25166 GCA_020271785.1 Procambarus virginalis | reverse complement strand
CCATACTCAGTTCCAAATATAGATATGATAGAGCTCGATAAGCAAAGGAATCTGTACACCTGTAGACTGATAGTTGAGAGGCGGGACCAAAGAGCCAAGCTCAACCCCCACAAGCCCAACAAGTAAATACAATATGTGAGTAAACTGTAAGCAACATGTGAGTCATAACACCACCCACCACGTTACTGTAAGCATCATTTGATTCATAAACACTCACCCACCAACTAGTAAACAACAAATAGTATTTGTGGAGACTGAAAGATGTAGCTGTGGACTTGACCTCCCATTAACTCCACTCATCAGTAAAAAAGAGGGAGTTGCCAAAGGAATGGAAGACAGCCATGTAGTGCAAATGGTGGAGAAGCTTGCAAGAAAACGTCTCTTGCAACACTTAAGAAATGAAGATTTCTTTCAATCACAAGCATGGATTCAGTAAGGCAGATAATGCCTACGAGTTGATAAGTTTTAAATTAAATTATAAAACTAATGGAAATAAATGTTAAATAAAATGTAAATGTAATGTTTAAATAAAATGAAATAACTAATAGAAGACAGTCTTAAGTATCCTTACTTGCAGATTATGCATAATTGTTGAGATTTACAAACGAAGACGTTTGAGGAGAGTACAGGAGATCTAGATGCGCTCAAGCGGGGTGGGACAGATGGTCACTTTAACACTGACAATACAAGCACTAAACATAGGTGAGACGAGAGAAGGCACCAGAATAGTATAGACTAGAAAGGTATTTCATGATTCTGTTAACACAACAGGTGAAGACTGTTAGGATGGTACACGTGCACATGGACAGATAATTTACATCAAAGTTGTGAGAAACGTTTAGGTACCAAAAGACTATTATCTAGGCAACACAGTGTCCCAGACTTACTAATGTTCCACAGCTGGGCTACGAGGCCGCGGAGACGCTCCCACAGCTGGGCTACTGGCCGCGGAGGACACTCCACAGCTGGCTGCGAGGCCGCGGAGGACGCTCCACAGCTGGGCTACGAGGCCGCGGAGGACGGTCCCACAGCTGGGCTACGAGGCCGCGGAGGACGCTCCCACAGCTGGCTACGAGGCCGCGGAGGACGCTCCCACAGCTGGGCTACGAGGCGCGCGAGGACGCTCCCACAGCTGGCTACGAGGCCGCGGAGGACGCTCCCACAGCTGGGCTACGAGGCCGCGGAGGACGCTCCCACAGCTGGGCTACGAGGCCGCGGAGGACGCTCTCCCAGCTGGGCTACGAGGCCGCGGAGGACGCTCCCACAGCTGCTACGAGGCCGCGGAGGACGCTCCCACAGCTGGGCTACGGGCCGTGAGGACGCTCCCACAGCTGGGCTACGAGGCCGCGGAGGACGCTCCCACAGCTGGCTACGAGGCCGCGGAAGCGCTCCCACAGCTGTGCTACGATGCCGCTAGGACGCTCTCAAGCTGGGCTACGAGGCCGCGGAGGACGCTTCCCACAGCTGGGCTACGAGGCGCGGAGGACGCTCCCACAGCTGGGTACGAGGCCGCGGAGGACGCTCCCACAACTGGCTACGAGGCCGCGGAGGACGCTCCCACAGCTGGGCTACGAGGCCGCGGAGGACGCTCCCACAGCTGGGCTACGAGCCGCGGAGGACGCTCCCACAGCTGGGCTACGAGGCCGCGGAGACGCTCCCACAGCTGGGCTACGAGGCCGCGGAGGACGCTCCCACAGCTGGGCTACGAGGCCGCGGAGGACGCTCCCACAGCTGGGCTACGAGGCCGCGGAGGACGCTCCCACAGCTGGGCTACGAGGCCGCGGAGGACGCTCCCACAGCTGGGCTACGAGGCCGCGGAGGACGCTCCCACAGCTGGGCTACGAGGCCGCGGAGGACGCTCCCACAGCTGGGCTACGAGGCCGCGGAGGACGCTCCCACAGCTGGGCTACGAGGCCGCGGAGGACGCTCCCACAGCTGGGCTACGAGGCCGCGGAGGACGCTCCCACAGCTGGGCTACGAGGCCGCGGAGGACGCTCCCACAGCTGGGCTACGAGGCCGCGGAGGACGCTCCCACAGCTGGGCTACGAGGCCGCGGAGGACGCTCCCACAGCTGGGCTACGAGGCCGCGGAGGACGCTCCCACCTGGGCTACGAGGCCGCGGAGGACGCTCCCACAGCTGGGCTACGAGGCCGCGGAGGACGCTCCCACAGCTGGGCTACGAGGCCGCGGAGGACGCTCCCACAGCTGGGCTACGACGGCTTCTGATTACTCTTTCATAAACACAGATCTTATCTTGCATAAACACCAAGAATCTAATAAGCAAAATGAAATCTAGTGTGTTGCTTGTTTTGTGTGGGTTAGTGAGTTACCAAATTAATAGATAAGTAAACTGTATATGAATAATATTTGTTGAATTTTACTGATCATGAACTTTGGAATGTGTTTGAATAAGTGAAAGTAACGTAAATAATGTCTATATATGTATGGTCCAGGCATAATAAGGACACATACACACACCAACACAAACAGTCACTCAGACATTCACATGAGCATGCAAATGATGATTTGATGTACTCACCTAGTTGTACTTGCGGGGGTTGAGCTTTGGTTCTGTGGTCCCGCCTCTCAACTGTCAATCACTGGTGTACAGATTCTTGAGCCTATTGGGTTTTATCAAATCTGCATTATAAACTGTGTATGGAGTCAGCCTGCACCACATCACTGCTTAATGCATTCCATTTGTTAACTACTCTGACACAGAAAAAACTTTTTTTAATCTCTCTAATGTTTTTAATGTCAAAATACCCATTTTTAAGAATATTTCGTTTCCACCTGTGTCTCCTTGTTCGTGTTCCACCCGTGCTGAAGAGTTGTCTTTGTCCACCCTGTCAATTCCCCTGAGGATTTTGCAGGTGGTTATCATGTCTCCCCTTACACCTCTATTCACCAGGGACGTAATGTTTAGCTCCCTTAGCTTTTCCTCGTAGCTCATATCTCTCAGTTCCGGAACTAGTCTGGTAGCATACCTCGGAATCTTCTCTAACTTTGTCTTGTGTTTAACTAGGTATGGACTCCAGGCTGGAGCTGCATATTTTAGGACTGGTCTGAAATATGTCGTATACAGGGTTCCTGAACGATTCCTTACACAAGTTTCTAAAGGCAGTTCTTATGTTGGCCAACCTAGCATATGCCCCTGTTGATATCCTTTTGATGTGGGCCTCTGGGAACAGGTTCGGTGGGATATCAACCCCAGAACTTACTCTCTGTTTGACTCTTACAAGATTTCACCTCCCAGATTGTATATTTTATTCAGCCTTTTGCTCCCTTCGCCTAATTTTATTACTTTACACTTTTCTGAGTAGAACTTTAGCAGCCATTTTCTAGACCATTCCTCCAGTTTATCCAGGTCATCCTGTAGTCTGTCTATCTTCATCTTTCTTGATTCGTCTCATAATTTCTGCATCATCAGCAGGCATTGAGAGGAGTGAGTCTATACCCTCTGGAAGATCGTTTACGTATATTAGAAACAGGATGGGTCCAAGTATGGAGCCCTGTGGGACACCGCTGGTAACATCTTTGCCACTCTGATATCTTCCCCCCTCACTTACTCGCTGTTTCCTGTTGCTTAGATACTCTAATATCCACTGGAGCATCTTACCTTTTACTCCCGCCTGTTGCTCCAACTTTTGTAACTGCCTTTTTTGGGGAGCACTGTGTCAAAGGCTTTTTGACAGTCCAAGAAAATACAGTCTGCCCATCCTTCTCTTTATTGCCTAATTTTTGTTGCTCGGTCATAGAATTCTATTAAACCAGTGAGGCACGATTTACCATCTCTGAACCCATGATGTTAATGGGTTACAAACCAATTTCCTTTCAGATGCTCTACGAGTCTTTTCCTCGCGATCTTCTCCATCACCTTGCATGGCATACAAGTTAGAGAAACTGACCTGTATTAGTGCCTCTTGCCTGTCACCCTTTTTGTATTGGGACTACATTAGCCGTCTTTCAGCTTTCCGGTAGGTCTCCTGTTTCCAGTGACCTGTTTTACACCATAGAGAGTGGCACACTTAGTGCTTCTGCACCTTGTTTTAGTATCCATGGCGAGATTCTGTCAGGCCTAACAGCCTTTGTCTCATTCATCTCAAACAGATTCCTCTTGACTTTATCACTGGTGAGGTCAAATTCCTCCAAGGGTGATTGGTTTGCCTCCTCCTCATTTAGTGCAGAGGCTTCTCCTTGTTCTATTGTGAAGACCTCCTGGAATCTCTTGTTGAGTTTTCACACACTCTTTGTCATTCTCTGTGTATCTGTTCTCCCCTTTTCTTAGTTTCATCACTTGTTCCTTCACTGCTGTTTTCCTCCTGATGTGGCTGTGGAGCAGCTTTGGTTGGGTCTTGGCTTTACTCGCGATGTCATATTCAAACTGTCTCTCTGCTTCCCTCCTCACTCTGAGGTACTCATTTCTGGCCCTCTGGTATCTCTCCCTGCTCTCTGGTGTTCTGTTATTTCTGTATTTCTCCATGTTCTTTTACTCAGTTGCTTCGCTACCTTGCATTCCTGGTTGAACCATGGGTTTTTCTGTTGTTTCTCGTTTTTTCTCCTTTTGGACGGGGATAAACCTGTCTGCAGCTTCCTGGCACTTCTGGGTGACAAAATCCATCATGACTGACCTTCGCATTCTTGTCTCTAAGTTTTGTTTTCCATGGTATTCCCCTGAGGAAGCTCCGCATCTCGTCATATTTTCCTCTTCGGTAATTCAGTCTTTTTCCCTCCGATCTCATCCTTGGATAGGTTATCCCTACCTCCACCAAGTACTCAAAGGTCAGTATACTGTGGTCACTCATTCCTATGGGGGCTTTAACTTTGACTTCCCTTATTTCTGACTCATTCAGGGTGAATATCAAGTCGAGTCTAGCTGGTTCATCATTGCCTCTCACTCTTGTGGGTTCCTTGACTTGCTGGCTCAGAAAATTCCTTGTTGCCACTTCCAAGAGTTTAGCTCTCCATGTATCTGCACCACCATGTGGGTCCCCATTCTCCCAGTCTCTTTCCATGGTTGAAATCGCCCATGATTAAGAGTCTGGAGCCATTCCTGCAGGCGACTGAAGCTGCTCTCTCTATTATATTAATGGTTGCCATGTTGTTCCTATCAAACTCCTGTCTAGGTCTTCTGTCATTTAGGGGAGGGTTGTAAATGACTGCCACTATTATCTTAGGTCCAGCCATTGTTATAGTTCCTGTTATGTAATCTCTGAATCCGTCACAGCCCGGAATTTCCATCTCATTAAAACTCCAGTCCTTCCTTATCAGCAGCAGAGCCACTCCTCCACCTCCTCTCCCTTCCCTCTCTTTCCTTACTATATAGTAGTCCTTTGGAAACACAGCATCTGTTATGACTCCTGACAATTTTGTTTCCGTTAGTCCTATTACATCAGGGTTTTCTTCTTGCACCCTTTCTGCCAGTTCACTTGCTTTATTGGTAATCCCATCAATGTTTGTGTACATTACCTTGAAGCTCACTTTCTTATATCCAGTTTCACCCTCCCTCCCCACAAGTGTAGGAAGTTGTTCTATGGTCATTGCTACTTGGGTAGGCTCCTCCTCCTGTGAGGTAGTTTCCAGGGGTTCAAGGGGAGGTGGAGTGGGGGATGGAGGGCTTAGGTCTTGCTCAGGCCTGCTTGGGGCAGGGAGAAGACCAGGGGCTGGGAAAGCAGGGGCTACTTGGGGTAAGGGGAGGGGAGGATTTGGGTTTCCTGATGGGCATTGTGCAGGGGCAAGGGAGGGTTTGTGCTGGGGGAGGAGGGCCCTATTGGGTGGTGGGCTGGGGTGTTGCATTCCCCCCTTGGGTTCCTGGGTTGCTGGATTGGGGTTCCCCACTCCCCTCTGGGATTGCTGGGTTGAGGCTGAGGTTCCCTGGCTCCCTTCCCTCTCCTTGCACCTTTTCCTTGCATCTGCTGCCCTTACTATCTCGTCTCTGGTCATGTCCCTCTGAACATATACCTCTTTGTAGTTCCTTGTATACCTCAGTTTGCTCTTCTTTACTAGGATGTCCTCTTTGATGTCCTCACTCTTCAATACTACCTTGATCAATCTCTTTTTGTCTCTGTTGTACTGGCCAATCCGGAAAAACTGTTCTATGTCTCGTTCAGCCCCTTCCATTCCTATCTCCTTTAATATCCCTGCCACTTCCGCTTTGTCTTTAGTCCTCGATTCCTCCCTTGTGGAGCCCTCTTGTTCCTTCACACCTACGACTACTACAGCTCTTTTCCTTTCCATTAGCTGGCTCGTGCATCTAGCTGCCTCCTGTGAGGTTACTGCTTTCATTACAACTTCCTTGACTGTGGACATTGCTCCTGGGCTCTTCAGCATTTCAGCAAAGGTTGGGCCAATTGTAGGGGTCTCTGCCATTGCTACCTCTCCTGGTACCTGGGGATTGGTCCCCTGGGCCACAGTCTGAGGAGGGCCTGTTTTTAGGCTTTTTATCTCCTCTTGCGCTGCACTTAGTTCTGTCTGCAGCTTATATATAGTTTCTCTCAGGTCCTTCAATTCCCCACTGACTTCCTTCCATGCCTTAGCAATCATCTCCATGAATGACTCGTCCAGTCCCTCTCCTCCAGCTTCATTCTGTTGTCTTACCATCCCGCTTGACCTCTGTGTGTGTGTGTGTGTGTGTTGTGTGGTGTGTGTGTGTGTGTGTGTGTGTGTGTGTGTGGTGTGTGTGTGTGTGTGTGTGTGTGTGTGTTTGTGTACGTGTGTTTGTGTACGTGTGTGTGTGTGCGTGTGTGTGTATGCGTGTGTATACTCACCTAGTTGTGGTTGCGAGGGTTGAGCTCTGGCTCTTTGGTCCCACCTCTCAACTGTCAATCAACTGATGTACAGATTCCTGAGCCTACTGGGCTCTATCATATCTGCATTTGAAACTGTGTTTGGAGTCAGCCTCCACCACATCACTGCCTAATACATTCCATCTATTAACTACTCTGACACTGTAAAAGTTCTTTCTAACATCCCAGTGGCTCATTTGGGTACTAAGTTTCCACCTGTGTCCCCTTGTTCGCTTACCACCCGTGTTAAACAGTTTATCTTTATGTACCCTATCAATTGCTCTGAGAATTTTGTAGGTAGTGATCATGTCTCCCCTTACTCTTCTGTCTTCCAGTGTCATGAGGTGCATTTCTCGCAGCCTGTCCTCGTAACTCATGCCTCTTAGTCCTGGGACTAGCCTATTGGCATACCACTAAACTTTTTCAAGCTTCGTCTTGTGCTTGACAAGGTGTATGTGTGTGTACGTGTGTAACACACACGTACTTACGTGGTACGTGTGTACTACATAATTGTAAGGCGTTTGCTGAATTAGAAAAGTCGGCTAGCAGTCCACCCTTAACGACACAATTAACTCATTACATAAAAATACGTGGCTGTGCAACAGTGTGTGGGAATTGGGGAACTGGTGATCATTCAGACGACTGGTGAGGACCAACAATGACGTAGAAGAGTGGCACCAGCGTCTGAATCAAAGGGCAGTGAGGGACAACTTGGCTTTATATATTTTAATCCCATTACTGTACCGTGAGGCGTCCCTTGTAACCTTGCAATACCAACTGGTTTCTGATCAAAAGCTAAAGTCCAGTCGCCGCAAGGGCAATAAAGAGAAACAGAAACATTGTGGAAGCTTTGGGATCGTTACGAGGAAAAACAGATAAGCACCTCACAGTTCCTCAAGGAATGTTCGCGTTTTATCGCAGGAAGTGCCTGAGCTAGAATTAGAAAACAGCAGTCTGTTTACTGGTTGTTATTTAACTTAAGTTAGTTGTAAATGATAATGAAAAAATAGCCACTGAGAACTGATGCTCGTAAAGAGGGAATTGATTACCAACTTGGACTGCCTTTGAGCAGCCTGAGGGCAGTAATATCCCAGGAACATCAACTAAATTTCGGAGACTTGAGGCAAAGTGAAATTCACACCAGTTACTCCATCTATCATTCTATTATGCAGGAAGAACCGCACGTCTATGGGTCATCCAATAATGTTAGCAGACTTCTAGATGTTGCCACTGCTAGGATTAGGCTCGGCTACAAGTACCTCTGGGAGTTTGTAACATCTGCTGATGTAGATTTGACTAAATGGAAACTCTGTCAGCAGAACTATTCGCATACTTTGCGTCATTATATAATGGAATGTGAAAAAAATCGCGGAATTTAGAGATAACACCATCAATAGTGTCCAAGAAATGTGTAAGTACTTCATTCATAATGATGTGCTGCCCGAAATCTTAGCGAAGTATCCAAAATTTGCTTAATGTAGGTAATGCATGCACATGACTGTAAAGCTGCCGCCCAGTTGGGTGGGTGTGCGGCAAGACTAGTAACTGTGTGACTCACTATAGATGTAAAGTGCCTTGTATAGTGACTGTTGTGAGCCTCTTGTAATGTCACTTGTGACACAAAAGATTATTGATGTGTGTATTTGTGTGGGTGATTAGATATGTATGTGTATGTATATATGTATACGTATATATGTACATATGTACATGTATGAGAGTGTGTACATTTATATATAATATTAATAATTTTGTAACTAGCGTCACAAATTGTTATTTGCTTAGCTAAACGAACTAGAGGGTTCAGTTCCTGAACCGATTATGGGCCTCTGTAATCCTTTACACCACCGCCCACGGGTTGGGTATGGGGTGCATAATAAAGAAAGAAATTGAATTGAATTGGTATGATTAGGACTTTATGACCATGTAATCTATATTTTGCTCCACTACTTACTGGTGAGTATGGGGTGCATAACAAATAAAAGCCTCCTTCGGGGGCGCCTTGTTTCTAAACGTGTTAGTCTTAAATCCTTTAATCTCAAATCTTGCTACAATGTACCTCTTAATATATGTTATGTACTCTCGCAACCCAATGTACCTTCTTGTATATAAATAAATAGATTTCAACTGTAAGGGGTATGGTTTGCACCTTGTTATTCTAATAATGGATAAATAATTCTAATAATGGAAGCGCTAATTATATGAACAAGTGCCATGTATTTATTCAGACGAGAACAACAGCGAACACAAACCAGCGCATATACGAAAGGAATGGTTTGTATGTACAAAATTCTCAGTGAACGAAGTTGTTTCTAGCCCGGTATCCAAAATTGCAATAGACGACTTGACCAGTCTCCATTTTGCCTGGGCGATAATCGAAACTTAATTTAAAATTTAACTACCTTTGTCCTCCAACATGATATATTTCCTTTGGTGCACTCATATTAACGTTAATATCTTGGTCTTTCTGAAGGCATGTAATATTTTAGTCTATTTTAGCGTATCTTTGTTAATTATACAATATATCGGCAAGTACGTAGGCGTCTGCATTCTGTGACCGACAAGCTACTGAACGCCATTACAAAAACATATGTATTTTCACTTGAACTTCAAATATGTCTATGGTAAAGTATTTAAAATGAAGCTTATATTTCCATCTTTCTTAAGACATATAAAACATTTGTGTTTATTAACGAATTTACGTGAAATAAACATTGATCTGCGAGAGAGAATTGCTCCGTCGATCAATCTGCGCCGGGTCGGAGATCTGCGATTATTAAAATACACATATCTTCGCTTTAAATTTAAATATACTCATGGTAAGGTATTTATAGTGAAGCTTATACTTCTATCTTTCTTGCGGCATATAAAACTCTTACGTTTAGTAACGAATCTGCTTGAAATAAGCATTGTTCTGAGATGAATACGTCGAGTTTCGAGCTCGACGAACGATGAAAAGTGCCACTTTTATACAACTACAAATATCTTCGGTTTTACTTAATATATAAATATAAATATAAATATGTTTATTCAGGAAAGGTACATACATAGAGAGATTTTACATAAGTGGATCGATTTATAGATAGAGCTAGTACATACAATGCCTAAAGCCACTATTACGCAATGCGTTTCGGGCAAGAAAACATTAATATCTAAAACTTAATACTAATTGAACAAAAGAATAAAATGTTTTGAGAACAGATACAAATAAAGGTACAAAAAAAATGGGGGAACATGATTGAAAAGCAGCACAAATACAATATGTAGACAAACAGCGTTGAATAAAAAAAAATAAGACATGGGTTGACAATAGAGGGGTAAGGTAGGTTACAGGGAGTTTATCAGGTAGTGTTTAGTTTTAATCTTAAACTGGTTGAGAGAGGTACAGTCTTTAACATGGTTGGGAAGGTCATTCCACATTCTGGGTCCCTTGATTTGTAGAGCATTTCTAGTTTGGTTAAGTCGTACTCTTGGAATATCAAAACTGTATTTATTTCTGGTGTGGTGCTCATGGGTTCTGTTACAGCTTTCAATGAAGCTTTTGAGGTCAGGATTGGCATTACAGTTCAGCTTTTTATATATGTATAATACACATGAGAGAATGTGCAGTGACTTAATATCTAACATATTGAGAGATTTGAGTAGGGGTACCGAGTGATGTCTGGGGCCAGAGTTGAATATTGTTCTAATAGCAGCTTTGTGTTGAGTGATTAGATGGCGTAAATGATTTTGGGTAGTAGAACCCCAAGCACAAATACCATAGTTAAGATAAGGATAGATGAGGGAGTAATAGAGTGTCACCAGGGCAGGGCGGGGTACATAATATCTGATCTTAGAAAGAATGCCAACAGTTTTTGAAACTTTTTTTGATATATTTAGAATGTGTCCCTGGAAATTAAGCTTGTGATCAATGAGAACGCCAAGGAATTTGCCATCTAATTTGTTACAAATTTGGGTATTGTTAATCTTGAGATTTATTTGGTTAGAGGATTTATTGCCAAACAGAATATAGAAAGTTTTGTCAATGTTAAGGGTGAGTTTGTTGGCAGTTAGCCAAAGATGGACTTTATTAAGCTCGGAATTTACTGTGGCATTTAGTGCAAGGGGGTCAGGACTGGAGTAAATGAAGGTTGTGTCGTCAGCAAATAGAATTGGTCTAAGGTGTTGGGAGGCATTTGGAAGGTCATTAATGTAGATGAGAAAGAGGAGAGGGCCAAGTATACTGCCCTGAGGAACACCAATGTTGATGGGTAGGGTAGGAGAAATTGAATTGTTCACAGAAACATACTGGAGTCTGTCAGTAAGGTAAGATTTGAGGTATTGCAGGGAGAGTCCTCTGACTCCATAATGATGTAATTTAAGAAGAAGGTTTTGGTGGTTCACAGTGTCAAAAGCCTTACGCAGGTCCACAAATAACCCAACAGGGAACTCATTTTTATCAAGAGCTGCTAATATATTTGTCTGGTAGATATTTTACATATAGATCCCATTTCTGTCTTTCTTCTGACTAATAAATAATTTTGGTTTAATAAGTTATCAAGAGGTTTTCAATAACATTCTTTCGGCGTTTGTCTATTCCAACATGGACGACCCTTTTGAAAACGCAATACTTGGGTTGACCCAACTGATACTTGGGTCAGTTCCATTATGGTTCAGAACACATCCACTATGGGAGAGCTGTTTCCTTCAAAAAATATAATCGTGTAGCATTATGTTTAAAGAAACACTTCCAAGTACATTCTTTGATTGATGAACATGATAAACATGAGGATAAATACAAGTGTTAATTGTAAATGACCAGTTATAAACAAGAATAAGAAGTAGGAAAAATGATATGTGGAACCAGACAAAAACGTTGGAACGCTTAGGTGATGAGAGGGTAAACAACCGCTGCCATTTTAGCAGCTCCACCGCCGGTGATGTCCAGCACGAGCATTAAGGGAAAACCTTGACACAAACTGCACCTACCATAAAGAAGAAGCACCACCATTGACCGCCAAGTGCTCACATCAAGTCTAACTCTAAGAAACAACACTCAAGCCTTGACGCTCCTCCCGACATCCGGAGGAGAAAACCTTCATACAAACTGCACCTGTCATAAAGAAGATGAAGACTCACCAGTGTCCACAGTGTCCGAAGGTATTCACCCGTCCTGCAAATGTGAAGACTCACATGTTAGTGCATTCAGGTGAGAAACCTCATGAGTGTCCAGAGTGTGGGAAGAGATTCAGTCGTCTTGGAAGTATGAAGACTCACAGGATGGTGCATGCGGATGAGAGACCTTTTCAATGTGCCGAGTGTGGCAAAAAATTTAGAGAACGTGGAACTATAATAAAGCACATGTTAGTGCATTCAGGTGACAAACCACATGAGTGTCCCTTGTATGGGAAGAGATTCAGTCGTCTTGGAAGTATGAAGAGGCACAGGATGGTGCATAGATGAGAGACCTTTTCAATGTGCCAAGTGTGGCACAAAATTTAGAGAACGTGGAACTATAATAAAGCACATGTTAGTGCATTCAGGTGACAAACAACATGAGTGTCCCTTGTGTGGGAAGAGATTCAGTCGTCTTGGACAAATGAAGAAGCACAAGACGATACATGAAGATAATAGGCTAAACACTTTGAGTGTGGAAGATAATTAAGAGAATTTTAAAGGATAATATGGCACATAATTATATTAACTTACCTTTAATCTAACAGTGTGCTATCACAATGTCAGTTGGATGTTCTTCAGAGGTAATTATATTTTGTTTGAGAAATACACTTCACCATGAAAGGTAAAGATCTGAAGATATTTTATTATATTGTTCTTTTATGAAAGTTAGATGACCAAGCAAGAACTAGAGAAGCTGTCACTGTAGGAAAATTAAAAATACTTATAAGTATAGAAATATCTCTTTAGGTTAGCAAAGATAGAACAAAACTTTTAATGTTTTTCTTCTTCATATTTATGTAACTAATGATGTGCTTTCAGTTTTTGCTCTGTGGAAATTTATTTAAATGTA
>WNGS01149372.1:0-11377 GCA_020271785.1 Procambarus virginalis | reverse complement strand
CCCTTCACTTTCTTGTGTGCGGGTCTGGTCAACATTGCGCTATGCTATAGCACAATATATACACATATGTACACTTAATAACTCTCATATCTAACACATACACAAACCTAAATTTATGCCATATATGAACCGAAAAAAATAATAATTCTACCAGGTCTTCGTATATGCTGCCTTCTTCTCTTCAACATCACTCACCGATTCACAACTTTCTTCTCACGTTACGACGTCATTCTCATCAAACTCTTTTTTTCTTTTAGTGACCCATCCTCACTCGAGTTATAACCTGTCCCTATATAGATATATTATCATTACCCTCTCCTCTACTGTTACTCATATTTCCTACCTTAGATATTTCACTCCAGATATATTATCCCCGAACCCACATTTCTAGTACTTCAGGTACACACGTTCAAATCCATTATTCTAATACCTTCCTCCCTACGTGTCACCCCTACCAATCTGGTATTACTCCTTCCAACATGCGAAGATTCACTACCATTTTAATACCATCCATTCCAACATGTTGCACAACTGTACTCAATTCAAACCATGACTAAGACTGATTTTCCATGGTAAGATGTGGTGGTGGAGGAGATGTGGTGGTGTTATCTTCAGGTTATCTTGAGATGATTTCGGGGCTTTTTTTAGTGTCCCCGCGACCCGGTCTTCGACCAGGCCTCCACCCCCAGGAAGCAGCCCGTGACAGCTGACTGGCACCCAGGTACCTATTTTACTGCTAGGTAACAGGGGCATAGGGTGAAAGAAACTCTGCCCAACGTTTCTCGCCAGCGCCTGGGATCGAACCCAGGACCACAGGATCACAAGTCCAGCGTGCTGTCCGATCGGCCGACCGGCTCCCAAAAGGAGCTCTTGGAGGAAGGTGTGGTGGTGGTGGAGGAAGGTGTGGTGGTGGTGGAGGAAGGTGTGGTGGTGGTTGGAGGAAGGTGTGGTGGTGGTGGAGGAAGGTGTGGTGGTGGTGGAGGAAGGTGTGGTGGTGGTGGAGGAAGGTGTGGTGGTGGTGGAGGAAGGTGTAGTGGTGTTGGAGGAAGGTGTGGTGGTGGTGGAGGAAGGTGTGGTGGTGGTGGAGGAAGGTGTAGTGGTGTTGGAGGAAGGTGTGTGGTGGTGGAGGATGGTGTAGTGGTGTTGGAGGAAGGTGTGGTGGTGGTGGAGGAGGTGTGGTGGTGGTGGAGGATGGTGTAGTGGTGTTGGAGGAAGGTGTGGTGGTGTTGGAGGAAGGTGTGGTGGTGGTGGTGGTGGAGGATGGTGTAGTGGTGGTGGAGGAAGGTGTGTGGTGGTGTTGGAGGAAGGTGTGGTGGTGGTGGAGGATGGTGTAGTGGTGGTGGAGGAAGGTGTGGTGTTGTTGGAGGAAGGTGTGGTGGTGGTGGAGGATGGTGTAGTGGTGTTGGAGGAAGGTGTGGTGGTGGTGGAGGAAGGTGTAGTGGTGGTGGAGGAAGGTGTAGTGGTGTTGGAGGAAGGTGTAGTGGTGTTGGAGGAAGGTGTGGTGGTGGTGGAGGAAGGTGTGGGGTGGTGGTGGAGGAAGGTGTGGTGGTGGTGGAGGATGGTGTAGTGGTGTTGGAGGAAGGTGTAGTGGTGTTGGAGGAAGGTGTGGTGGTGGTGGAGGAAAGTGTGGTGGTGGTGGAGGAAGGTGTGGTGGTGGTGGAGGAAGGTGTAGTGGTGTTGGAGGAAGGTGTGGTGGTGGTGGAGGAAGGTGTGGTGTTGTTGGAGGAAGGTGTGGTGGTGTTGGAGGATGGTGTAGTGGTGTTGGAGGAAGGTGTGGTGATGGTAGAGGAAAGTGTAGTGGTGGGGAGGAAGAGTGGTGGTGGTGGAGGAAAGTGTAATGGTGTTGGAGGAATGAGTGGTCGTGATGGAAGAAGGTGTGGTGGTGTTGGAGGAAAACGTGGTGATGGTAGAGGAAGGTGTAGTGGTGGTGGAGGAAGATGTGGTGGTGGTGGAGAAGGTGTGGTGGTGGTGGAGGAAGGTGTGGTGGTGTTGGAGGAAGGTGTGGTGGTGTTTCAGGAATGTGTGGTGGTGGGGGGAGGAAGGTGTGGTGGTGATGAAGGTGTGGCGGTGTTGGAGGAAGGTGTGGTGGTGTAGAAGGAAGGTGTAGTGTTGTTGGAGAAGGGTATTGTGGTGTTGGAGAAATGGGTAGAGGTGTTGGAGGAAGGTGTGAGGGAAGTGGTGGTGATGGAGTAAAGTGTGGTGGTGGTGGAGGAGGTGAGGTGGTGGTGGAGGAAGGTGAGGTGGTGTTGGAGAAAGGTGTGCTGTGTTGGAGGAAGGTGTGAGGGAAGTGGAGGAGAAGTGGTGGTGATGGAGGAAGGTGTGGTGGTGTTGGAGAAAGTGTGCTGGTGTTGGAGGAAGGTGTGGTGTGTGGAGAAAGGTGTGCTGGTGTTGGAGGAAGGTGTGGTGGTGTTAGAGAAAGTGTGCTGGTGTTGGAGGAAGGTGTGGTGGTGTTGGAGGAAAGTGTTGTAGTGGTAGATGAAGGTGTGTTGGTGGTGTTGGAGGAAAGCGTAGTGGTGGTGGAGGAAGATGTAGTGGTGGTGATGGAGGATGGTGCGGAGGTGTTCGAGGAAGGTGTAGTTGTGTTGGAGGAAGTTGAGGTGCTGGTGGTGGAGGAAGATGTGATGGTGTTCAAGGAAGGTGAGGTGGTGGTGGTGGAGTAAGATGTGATGGTGGTGGTGGAAGGTGTAGTGGTGTTGGAATAAGGTGTGGTGGGGTTGGAGGAATGTGGTGGTGTTGGAGGAAAGTGTGGTGGTGTTAGAGGAAGGTGTTGTGGTGGTAGAGGAAAACGTGGTGGAGGAAGGTATAATGGTGTAGAAGGAAGGTGTGCTAGTGATGGTGCAAGGTGTAGTGGTGGTGGAGGATAGTGTAGTGATGTTGGAGGAAGGTGTGTTGATGGTGTTGGAGGAAAGTGTGGTGGTGGTGGAGAAAGATGTGGTAGCAGTAGGAGATTGCTCATCAAACTTGCAGATCCCTCTGTTAAGTCTGATCTTATACAATCAGCTGCTAAGCAAAAAACCAACCTCTATATAAATGAGTGTCTTACAAAGCAGCGTGGATCCCTCCTCTTCAGGCTGCGTCAAATTCGCAAACGGAACCCTGGTCTTATCAAGCAGTGTTACACTAGGAATGGAACGATCATTGCTAAGAAGGAAAGTGCAGGAAAAAGATATGAAATAAAGTGTGACCAACAACTACTGGCCTTCTTTAGTGATTGTGGTATATCGGAAAACCTGAACCCGACCAATGCCAGTACTTAAAATAACTCATTCAGTGCCTGAGCCTAACCTAACTTAATCTAACTTTGTCCAAGGTGCTGTCTCTGCATTACCATTTACCTAATGTTCTCTCATTCATATGATCTTCTAAATAATCCGTCAAGTCTCCATGCACTTATCCAAGCATCTACCTCAGTATCATTGTAAAATTTTGCTCTTAAATCTAATCTTACCCTATTTTTTAAATTTAAATTTAATTGTATTGATTTATGTCCTCTATTGTAAAGTAATTATTGATCTCACTTTGTTCTCTTAATTAAGTTCATACTAATTCTAGGTTAATAACTAAGCTAATTAAAACTTATTATCTTTAAGATTATTTTACTTTACAATTATCATTTGTCAAATTTTTATATATTCATCTTGACAGTCTCTACCGATTTTTTGTTCTCTCCACCAAACTTGTGTTTCCTCCATGGCTATCTAGTGTCCTTATCCTACTTCTATTTGTTTATTTTCTTTTGTTTATTTGCATTTATTGTTGTGTTTTGCTATAATTATTCTCTAATTTTAGTAGACTCAGTACTTTGTAAGCTTTTATTGTATTGTTATATTATTGTATTGTTGTGTTTTGCTATAATTAACTTTTCTATTGAAAAGTAATTATTGATCTCATTTTGTTCTCTTAATTAAGTTCATACTATTTCTGGTTAATAACCAGCCTTTTTATGCAGACAAGTATAGACCCAGAACTAAACCTCTTATCCACTATCTATGACAATCATCACTTTAATGATCAAAATTGCAGATATTTTACAGCACATGATGTAAACAATGTATTAACACATAATCACAATATCTCTGTAATCAACTTGAACGTTAGATCCCTAGGAAAACACTTCGATGATGTTAGTGCCTTGATTGAAACTATTGACAACAAATTCTCTTTTATTATACTTACTGAAACGTGGTTGAAAGAGGACACTACTCAACTCTTTAACATGCCTAACTACTCAGCAATTCACAACTGTCGTCAAATTCAGAGAGGTGGTGGTACTGCTCTTTACTACCACCAAGAACTAACATGCTTAAATATAATTAGAACTAGAGACAGCTGTGGGGAGTATATCTTCGCCAGTTTCAGAGTCAAGGGTGCCGAGTCTGTCCTGTCTGTGGGTGCAGTCTATAGAATTCCTAACACTGATGTGTCCGAATTCAATTCAAACCTTAGAAATCTAATACTCGATAACAGACTGAACAAAAACCATCTAATTATCGCAGGGGACTTTAATATTGACCTCTGCGAGCCTGAACACCCTACTGCTGTTAGCTTCCTCAACTGTATGAATTCCTGCTTCCTCATACCCTTAATCACTAGACCTACTAGAATCACTGATAGTACGGCCACGACTCTTGATCACATTTGGACCAACATAACCTCTCCGCTTACTTCAGGTATAATCACCGATAGCACTACAGACCATTACCCCACATTTCTCTCAACTAACATTATCAAACCACCTCTTGAGTCAAGGGAATTAAGCTTTAGGCTGCACAATGAAACTGCTATAGACAATTTTATAACTGCTGCTGATAATGTCAACTGGGAATCCGAGTTAGGTAACATAGGGGACATCAACCTAGCAGTGCAATCTTTTCTTCAAAAGACTCTTAACCTTTATAACACCCACTGTCCTAGGCTTTCAAAACAAGTCACAACCAAAAGGCTTAACAATCCTTGGCTTACAAAGGGAATACTTAAATCCATTAATAAAAAACATGACCTTGAGAAGAAGTATAGGTTAGGAACCGTCTCCAAAGAATTTTCAAAGAATTACTCGTTATTGCTATCTAAAATAATTAGACGAGCCAAAACTAAATTCTACGAAGATAGATTTACCCAAATAAAGAGCAACATTAAAAAAACTTGGAGCACAATCTCACAAATATTGGGATCAAAGAAGATTTTTAATAACAAACCAACACTCCTGTCCAGTAACGATGGTCAGCTTTCAGCCTCTGATTCTGCTATTGAGTTTAATAGGTTCTTCTCTTCCATTGGGTCATCCCTTGCAAATGATATTCCAACTTCCAGTACTGATGTTAAGGACTATCTTACAGGTAACTATCCACAGTCTCTGTACCTAAAGCCTGCTAATTCCACTGACGTCAATGAGATAATCCTTTCCCTTAAAACCAAGTCTAGTGCCCTTGATGAGATACCAACTTTAATTTACAAAAAAGCCTCCAGATCTTTAGCCCCTGCTATTGCATTGCTCTTCAACAAGTCACTTGAACTCCAAACCTTTCCAGATATTCTAAAGAAAGCGAGAGTAACCCCTGTCCACAAATGTGGTGATCTCACAGATGTTAACAACTACAGACCTATATCAATCCTGCCTAACTTGTCAAAAATATTTGAAAAACTAATCTACAAGCAGCTTTACTCTTATCTAGCCAAACACAATATACTTAGCTCTTGTCAATATGGCTTCAGACCCAAAAAAAGCACTAACGATGCACTTATTAGTATGATTAACTTGATTCATGCAGCTCTTGATAAAAATGAGTTCCCTGTTGGGTTATTTGTGGACCTGCGTAAGGCTTTTGACACTGTCAACCACCAAAACCTTCTTCTTAAATTACATCATTATGGAGTCAGAGGACACTCCCTGCAATACCTCAAATCTTACCTTACTGACAGGCTCCAGTATGTTTCTGTGAATAATTCAATTTCTCCCACCCTACCCATCAACATCGGTGTTCCTCAGGGCAGCATACTTGGCCCTCTCCTCTTTCTCATCTACATTAATGACCTTCCAAATGCCTCCCAACACCTCAAACCAATTCTTTTTGCTGACGACACAACCTTCATTTACTCCAGTCCTGACCCCCTTGCTCTAAATGCCACAGTAAATACTGAGCTAAATAAAGTCCATCTTTGGCTAACTGCCAACAAACTCACCCTTAACATTGACAAAACTTTCTATATTCTGTTTGGCAATAAATCCTCTAATCAAATAAATCTCAAAATTAACAATACCCAAATTTGTAACAAATTAGATGGTAAGTTCCTTGGCGTTCTCATTGACCACAAGCTGAACTTCCAGGGACACATTCTAAACATATCAAAAAAAGTTTCAAAAACTGTTGGCATTCTCTCTAAGATCAGATATTATGTACCCCGACCTGCCCTGGTGACTCTCTATTACTCCCTCATCTATCCATATCTCAACTATGGTATTTGTGCTTGGGGTTCTACTACCCAAAATCATTTACGTCCTCTAATTACTCAACACAAAGCTGCTATTAGGACAATATCCAACTCTGGCCCCAGACATCACTCGGTACCCCTACTCAAATCTCTGAATATGTTAGATATTAAGTCACTGCACATTCTCTCATGTGTATCATACATATATAAAACGCTGAACTGTAATGCCAATCCTGAACTCAAAAGCTTCATTGCTGGTTGTAACAGAACCCATGAGCACCACACCAGAAATAAATACAGTTTTGATATTCCAAGAGTACGGCTTAATCAAACTAGAAATGCTCTACAAATCAAGGGACCCAGAATGTGGAATGACCTCCCCAACCATGTTAAAGACTGTACCTCTCTCAACCAGTTTAAGAATAAAACTAAACACTACCTAATAAATTCCCTGTAACCTACCTTACCCCTCTAGTTCAACCCATGTCTGTTATTTTTTTAATCAACACTGTCAACCTTTTGTATTTGTGCTGCTTTTTCAGTCATGTTCCCCCCTTTTTTTTATCTTTATTTGTATTTGTTCTCAACACATTTTATTCTTTATGCTCTATTAATATTAAGTTCTAGATATTAATGTTCTTCCTGCCCGAAACGCATTGCGTAATAGTGGCTTTAGGCATTGTATGTACTAGCTCTACCTATAATTCGATCCATTAATGTAACCTCACTTGTATGTATATACCTTACCTGAATAAACATATTTATTTATTTATTTATTTATTTATTTAATTGGTCGTCTCTCCCCTCCGTGTTATTACCCGTGCTTAACACCTTTTGTCCCTCAGATATTTCTCATATTTTCGACAGATTATCATATAGGTACCCTGGTACTGTGGTCTGTCTCCGGGTCAATAGCACCTAATTTCTTCAATCCGACTCTAGCAGGACAAAGAGGGCCGTCGTTCCTCTTGCACGGACTTTTATTGACGAGTTGGGACCTCGCCAATAGTTCTCGTCACCAGTTGACACTCGCACCCCTACTCGTCGGTCAGAAAGATGATATTTACTTAGGTAGGGAATTAGCTTTCTTTTTTTCAGAGCACAAAGTTCGCTAATTCTGTAAGTATCATATTAATTTCAGTGGGAAACTTGCTTATGTTCTATTGTGACTCATCAAGGTATACCTACATTCTTGGACTACCTAATTTACTTTGGAACCATTTAGTGTTTCACTTGTTTTCGAAACTCAGTTTCAACTAATTAGTAGGATTTTCTTGCCCTTAGCCTCCCACAGTGAGTACCGGGTACAAGTTTTCCTGCGACCTTAATCAATTATCATCTTGATTAACTTTAATTGTCAACAATTCCACAGGATAGGTACCAGTTGCCACGTTTTCCTGTTTCTGACATTCACCATATCATCACAGTATATTCGTGTCACATTTATTTGCCATTTTCACCATGTTTCGTATCCAAGCTTTCCAGACAGATCCAGAAAGTGAAATAGGGAACTTACGTCATGCTAAGAGGGTCGAATTGATAACTCTTGCTCATGAGTATCACTTGGAAGTTCCCCATGGAGCCAACAAATATGCCATACATAATATACTGGATCATCTTTGGATGAAGGGAGTATAGATTCTGATACTCACGAACAATATACTATTTCAGATAAGCATGATTTGACAGCAATGAAGCTCAAACTAGAACTTGCTAAGATCGAGCGTGAGCAACAACAGGAAGCAGCTGCAATTAGGGAGCGTGAAGCTGCCATCAGAAAGGAAGAGCAAGAACGAGAGGCAGCCCTGGCGAAAGAAGCTCTACAACTCAAGAAAGAAGAAATCCACCTCAAAGAGCGAGAGGCCGCACTGAGGAAAGAAGAAAGTGATCGAGAATTGGCCTTATTCAAAGAGCGTGAAAAAGTACAACTTGAAACAAGACAACGACAACTAGAAATGCAACGCGAACACGACAAACGGCAAGCGGAAACGGCTCTAGAATATCATGACAGAGAACTCACGATGGACACTACACACCAAGCTCAACGCCTACAAGCTGCAGCTAGTCTTCCTCCCAGTTTCAATATCTCCCATGCAAGTAAGTTAATGCCACCGTTCATAGAAACGGAGGTTGATGTTTTTTTCACAACTTTTGAGACCCTTGCTAATCAACTTAGTTGGCCTGACGACCAATGGGCTACCCTTCTCCGAGTACATCTAACAGGTAGAGCAGCAGTCACACAGCACTTTGGCATCTGAAAACGACTCCACAACCCTGAAGCAAGCTGTGTTGGACGCCTACCTTCTCTCCACCGAAAGCTACCGACGAAAATTCCGTGACTACGTAAAGGCAAGTACCACCACCTTCTTAGAATTTGCTAACACCAAACGGAGATATTTCATGAAATGGCTGGAGGCAGCACATGTCTCTACTTTTCCAGAGCGCGTCAACCTCATGCTGGTTGAAGAATTCTTGAGGCGTGTACCTCCTCCTGTCCGCCTATACTTAGCAGATAAGGAAGAGACCGATTTGGTGAAATGCGCGAAGTCAGCTGACACTTACAGCCTCATCCACTGGCTGACCCCAGAACAACCTACCAGTAAGAAGTCTTGGTACAGTTACGAGAAAGTGAGCCCAGATCAAGGTACCTCTCAACTGTACTGTAGGTATTGTCGACTCTATGGACATACCATAGAAAAATGTGGTAAGTCCCAATCTAAAGGTAACACAGAATCCACTAAGCCCAAATCTACTCCCCCTAAGTCCGGTAAGCCTGTAATGAATGTTGGTGTTCATATTAATGATTTATCTCTCTTTAGCAAACATCTGTATCCAGGAACTATCACTACCCACGGTTCAGATTCTGAGGGACGTTTTGGACTTAAGATCTTGAGGGACACAGCAGCTCTTCAATCGATCGTCTTGAAATCAGCTGTGCCCAACGTCGCCTACACAGGAGAGACTGTATTCATCACTGACCTTACTGCTACTACTCCTTATCCTCTTGCCAGAGTCCACCTGGATTGTCCCTTCGTGACCGGTGAAGTCCAAGTCGCCGTCAGGGAAAAGCCTTTTCCCATGCCTGGAGTGCAACTTCTCCTGGGCAACGACTTGGCAGAAGACCTGCAACCGACCAACCTGATCGTCAAGGACAAACCCCAGGTGGGTAACTCTGTGTTGGATAATCCGATTTTTAAGCATGTTCCAGCAAAGGTTCAAGAGAGTGATGAAGTTTCTCCTCCTGTTATGGTGACCACCCGTGCTCAAGCAGCACGACCGCAGACAGCTGACTCTACTGCTACCACTGTCCCTCAAGACCCTTCGAAACTACCCCCAAATCTGACTGCTTTGGAGTTCCGTAAGTTACAGAGAGAAGATCTTACCTTGACACCATTATTCTTTCAGGCTGAGACTCAATCCGACAGTGTTCCTGGGTTCTTCTTGGAGAACGAATTACTCTATCGCAGATACAGACCCAGTAAACTGAAGGAGGAGGACGATTGGGCAAACGTTGAACAACTAGTGATTCCTACCAGCCTGCGGCCCACGATTCTACACCTGGCCCACGGAGCTCTATCACACTACGGGTTTAACAAGACATACCATGGGATTCGTCAAGACTACTACTGGCCAGGTATGGTTAATGATGTAAAGCAACATGTTAAACAATGCCACGTGTGTCAGAAGGCAGGTAAACCGAACGTTTCAATTCCCAGAGCACCACTGACACCCATCCAGGTGCCTGAGGAACCCTTCCACAGACTTATTATTGACTGTGTTGGTCCTTTGCCTCGGACCAGTTCCGGCAACGCCTATATCTTAACCATCTCTTATCTATATCTGTGTCCTACCACCAGATTCCCCATAGCAGTTCCAGTGAAAAACATTACGGCTGCTACAGTGGTGAAGAATTTACTGAAGATCTTCACCCAGTATGGATTTCCGAGGGAGATTCAGAGCGACTGTGGCACCAACTTCACCAGTGATCTCTTCAAACGGACTCTGGAGGAGTTCAACATCAAACAGGTACTGTCCAGCCCCTATCATCCTGCTTCACAGGGTTCCCTTGAACGTAGTCATCAGACTATCAAGGCACTCTTAAAAAGTTTTGTAATGAGACCTCAAAGGATTGGGATAGGCAACTTGATCTCATCATGTGTATTTTCAGAAGTCTTCCCAACGAGTCACTAGGAGTATCTCCTTATGAGATGCTCTACGGACGTAAGTGCCGTACACCTCTCAAGGCTTTCAAGGATTCTCTACGTGATGCCACCTTCAGTGAGCATCAGAATGTGCCCCAGTTTCTTCAAAACCTCCGACACATTCTAGAGAGGGTCCATTCCTTTGCCAGAAACAACCTACTGAAAGCCCAAGAGAGGATGAAGACTCGTTACGACCAGCACTGCCAAGTAAGGAAGTTTAAACCGGGAGACTTAGTACTTGCCTATTTCCCTATCCCAGGTTCTCCTCTACAAAACAGGTTTTCAGGACCCTACCGTGTTAAGGAGTGCCGGAATAACTACAACTACGTTCTCGAGACCCCCGATAGGCGGCGGAAGACCCAGCTGTGCCACATCAACCTATTAAAGAGCTATCATGGTACTCCTCCCACTGTGCTACTAAATCTCTCCACCTTTACAGGTCCATACAGCCACAGTGAGACCTTCCCTGCTTCTCCTTCCGAAAGCACTGACACTGAGACTGCGCTTTCTAATTCGGAAATCCTTACTGACATCCATAATCACTTTCAGGACAATAATAGTACTCCCTTACCTTGTTCTAACACTACTCTCGCCTCGCAGATATCACAGTCTCTCATCTTATCGACGCCAGTGGTACCGGCATCGGGGTGACCATACAACAAGGCGAAGAAATTCTACCTACCAACTACCAGAAACTACACACATATCAAAAAGAGCTACCCATCGTCCTGAACAGATACACTTTG
>WNGS01149363.1:0-12373 GCA_020271785.1 Procambarus virginalis | reverse complement strand
AAGAACGCTTCACACATAACTTGTCCTCAGTCTAATGCTCGTCCGTGCTGACCCCACAACAGTTTATCATTTAACACAAGATTTATTTAATAGTTTTTCATACATGAGCTTTTATTATAGTTATTTAATAGGCGAGGGAGACTGGTTGGAATACATCGGGTGCTATAATTTCCCATCAACCTACTATCAGACATGCACTATATAAATATACATAATATTTACTTATATTGGACACATATAGTACTTGATTACACAGGAGGTTAATGTTAATTATGGCGTCTCTGGGGTTGCTGCAGCGTGGACGACACTGACTCAGGATGGCTAGTTGCATTCACATAAGATTGAGTGTGTTTGACGCTTGCTAAAATATAAGTCTTTGATATGAATTCAAGGCCTGACGTCTGATAATTCACAAGAAACACCTTGTAACTGCTAGAATTTAACTATAATAATTTGAACAATCGACTTGATTGTTGTAATTAATAATTTGACAATCGACTTGAGAATGGTCCAGGACGGACCGAAACGTCGTCGTCCCTTCACCTTCTAGTGTGTGGTCTGGTCAACATACTTTAGCCACGTTATTGTGACTCATCTCTTCTTCTTCTTGAGAATAGGTGCAGTTTGCATGAAGGGTTAACCCTCCCGATGACTGCACCAGGACAGACGTAAGGAGATGCGTTTACGGTTAGGATGAGAAGAAAGTCAAAAGCGGTAGATGTGATGGGCCGTAGAGAGAGGAGAGGCGGCGAAAACTGAGTCGAACGTTAGAGGGAGACACCCCGCACCGGGGGGCGGGGCGTCGCGGTCACGGTGGCAGCCACGCACAGCTTAGCAGTGTGTGCAAGACGGGAACTAATACTTCTCCGGAAACTTGTATATCGGAAAGCGCAAGCAGTACGCTTCCCAAATCACCCGCTCGTCAACGGGCAGCCGGCCACTAGGCAGCGCCCTCGGCTGAGACATCCTATCCGGCACCCGATACACAAACTCCTTCACCCGCGACACCCAGATAGTGGACGAGCACCACGGGATCGGAAGCACCCGGGCATCTCGATAAGGGCCCAACTCCGGACCCTCACAGGGCACGACTCCAGCAGACGGAACCAGGCAATCCCCAGACCGGAGCAAGGAAGGAGGGGATACAGCAGGGGATGCAGGCGCGGCACCGACCCCACCACCGGGCACAGGACCCGAGGCCCCCCGGCACACATCTTTCCGCAACATCACGACGAGGTCCCGATCATCAGGGACAACCCCCCACTGCGGAGATCCAACAGCAGGAGACGCAGGAGGAGAGGCACAGGTAGCAACTTCGGAGTCTCGCACAGCACCAACATCCTCGGAGTCTCGCACAGCACCAACATCCTCGGAGTCTCGCACAGCACCAACATCCTCGGAGTCTCGCACAGCACCAACATCCTCGGAGGGGGGCGCCAGATCATCATACTCCCCCACCTCCTCCCAAGGCACACCACGAGGGGGAGACACACTCCGAGCCCGCCGTGAACGCTTCGAGACAGGTCGCACCACACCACGCCCAGCAGGCACGGCCACCATCTTCACATCCACACAGGTCACACCAGCACTGTCCGAAGAGTCCACAGAGGCCACATCACCCACACTGTCCACATCATCCTGGGAAACAGCCTCAGAACACCGACGCGCACGCTTCTGCAAAGGGATGGAAAGAGCAGAACTACAGTTGTCAGCACACACAGGCACGGCAGGCACCTCTCCCTGCCGAAGCACCCCTCTAAAACAGCAGAACCCGTATTCCCGGGAGCCGGTATCACATCCACAGGCGGGACATGGACCTCCACCGGGACATCCTGCACAACACGCAGCTCAGGCGACGGCCCAACACCCACACACACCGGCTCAACATCCCCAGGGGCCACAGCAGGCACCAGACGGGTCGTGCAGGCCGTAGAATTCACCTCAACAGGCGGAGCAGCAGACAGGCAACCAGGCGCCGCAGGCACAGTACCCACTCCATCCTCAGAACCGTCCGGAAGTAACAAGGGTGGGAAATCCTCCGCACAAAAAACATGCACCCGACCAGCTGCTCCCACGTCGCACGCTGCAGCCAGATGACCCTCGTGACCACACCGATAACAGGTGCGCGGTTGACCCCGATACTGGCAGTGGAGCGTGTATCCCAACACGGATATCGACGACGGTACACTACACTTCAGCGACATCGTCAGGGTGCGGGAGCCGTCAAGCATACCAACACAGTGCCCGGCAACGACCCTGTTCCAACGAACACTTAACACTGTCCCAAACCGTTCGAAACAGGAGGTCAAAAAGCCGTCCTGAAATTCGAAGGGGGCGCCATGCACCGCCACAGACGTCAAGGTGACACTAAGATTCACTACCTTAACGGAGCCAGCAGTATCAGGGAGAGGGTAAACACGCCCCTCACACCGCTCGAGAAACGCCTGAAAGGCAGCCTGGAGGCGGAACTTTACCACAGCACGGTTGCCCTGAAGCAGCTGGATGCCCACCAGGTCCGACAGCTGCACATGAAGCACGTCCACCAGGGCGACACCAACCAATGGATGGTCTACTGGTACCGTAAACGCCAGACCAGCCGACAATGTCCTCTTCACTGGGGGGCGAGAAGTCCCCATGGCTAAGCAAACGTCACCCTGTCAGTGGCAGACCACCACCAGCAGGGTAAACCAGCAATCACCCAACGTAAACACTAGCCAGTGCGGAGAGACCTCAGGAGCGTCCGACCTGGCCGGTGGTCACCACGCAACTCCTGTGACTCATCGCCTGCATATAATAATTTGTAAATTTTTTCCACCTGCTTTTGGTCGAACGTTCAATTTCACTATAAATTTAACACTCACGCCGCTGTTATGGAACAGTTAATCACATGGCAGTCGTTTTAGAATTTAATTTTGTTTTAATAAGCTTCATCAAAAGTCTTAGGCTAGGTAAAAGTTTCTACTAATAGGCAAAGGTATATTACACTATTATATTTACTAACAAGTAATCCAATGCCAAGTGAATTATTTTAAATAAACTTTTAATATTTTGTAGCGATGCTTATTTAGAAAGTCAGCAAATATATTGTTCTGCCTTCTCGAGTAACTTGCCTGTAAGCCTGGCGCAGGTAACCTCATCCACACGACTGTCCAGGTGACTAATATAGTAACACCAGTGAGGCGGGCGGTGAGCAGCACCTCTCCCCACGACGGCCCGCCCAACACTGCCCGCCGCCCCTCTTGACTACCTTGGCCTGATGGGTCAACTACCAGTAACGTCATTCACCTCACCTGACATGAGGCCGCCTCATATACAAATAATTCACAAGTAAAGTCACTTCAACAATATTAATATAGAGTTTATTTCTATTAATGTGAAGTATGAGCAAGTGTGAGTATGTATTAAAGGCACATACTTCACTACTGGACATTAAACCCACTACCACACCCACCTAGTAGCTTGGAGGCTCCATAACGCCTTCTGTAACTGTGTTATGTTGGGGTCCAGGCCAGGGGCCAGGTACAGTAACCGGTTATGGTGTTCAGCCTCGTGTGTGTGTTGGGGTCTAGGCCAGGGGCCAGGTACAGTAACCGGTTATGGTGTTCAGCCTCGTGTGTGTGTTGGGGTCTAGGCCAGGAGCCAGGTACAGTAACCGGTTATAGTGTTCAGCCTCGTGTGTGTGTTGGGGTCTAGGCCAGGGGCCAGGTACAGTAACCGGTTATGGTGTTCAGCCTCGTGTGTGTGTGTGTTGGGGTCTAGGCCAGGGGCCAGGTACAGTAACCGGTTATGGTGTTCAGCCTCGTGTGTGTGTGTGTGTGTGTGTGTGTGTGTGTGTGTGTGTGTGTGTGTGTGTGTGTGTGTGTGTGTGTGTGTGTGTACTCACCTAGTTGTACTCACCTAGTTGTGCTTGCGGGGGTTGAGCTCTGGCTCTTTGGTCCCGCCTCTCAACCGTCAATCAACAGGTGTACAGTTTCCTGAGCCTAATGGGCTCTATCATATCTACACTTGAAACTGTGTATGGAGTCAGCCTCCACCACATCGCTTCCTAATGCATTCCATTTGTCAACCACTCTGACACTAAGAAAGTTCTTTCTAATATCTCTGTGGCTCATTTGGGCACTCAGCTTCCACCTGTGTCCCCTAGTGCGTGTGCCCCTTGTGTTAAACAGCCTGTCTTTATCAACCCTGTCGATTCCCCTGAGAATCTTGAATGTGGTGATCATGTCCCCCCTAACTCTTCTGTCTTCCAACGAAGTGAGGTTTAATTCCTGCAGTCGCTCCTCGTAGCTCATACCTCTCAGCTCGGGTACTAGTCTGGTGGCAAACCTTTGAACCTTTTCCAGTTTAGTCTTATGCTTGACTAGATAGGGACTCCATGCTGGAGCCGCATACTCCAGGAGTGGTCTGACATATGTGGTATATAATGTTCTGAAAGATTCCTTACACAAGTTTCTAAAGGCCGTTCTTATGTTAGCCAACCTGGCATATGCTGCTGATGTTATCCTCTTGATATGAGCTTCAGGGGACAGGTCTGGCGTGATATCAACCCCCAGGTCTTTCTCTCTCTCTGACTCTTGAAGTATTTCATCTCCCAAATGATACCTTGTATCTGGTCTCCTGCTTCCTACCCCTATCTTCATTACATTACATTTGTTTCAACTGTATGCGATGTAGTTGTAGAATGATTAGTTGTGGGCAGGAATTGGCGTACCAAACATCTGCTGCTTTTCCTTAGTTTTATTATAAAAATATATTTATCTGTACACCGGGCCAGGGGCTAGCTAGGGTATGAAGGGGAGCGCGTGTGCTCGCTCCGATGCCCAGGCTGCGTCTGGTCTCAGCTCTGCTGGGTAGGGCAGATTGCATTAAAATCTGCTGACCACGCTGTTGATACTTATTAAGTTGTTTAGCTTAAGAGGGTATAGGTCACCCTATGTGTGAGGGTGAACTGGCGTCCAACACCGCTCGGCACGCTATCATCGGCGTCCTCGGCGATCTGCTTGAAAAAATTGACAACCCTTGGGCGTGTACCTAACTAACATTATATACAGTGATTTACCTATAGTGGCCATAAACAAACAAGTTTTGAGACGTCACAAGTTTTGAGACGTCCAACACCGTCTCGGACATGCATGAATAATGAGTACATTTCTTAAAGATAAACCTCAAACTAAGCTATCTATGGAGCATCATGACTAACTAGCTAAATGTCTGCGCAAACTGGAGGCAGGAGGTTCGGCTGCAGGTAGAGGTGATAGTTGAAGAGTCAGCGGACCAGAAGTTGCGCGTAGGAATTCATGATGCTCAGCCACAGTGTTATCTGTTAAGTAGATTATAAACGGCAGACACTAATGTAGGCACAATATATTACATGGCAATACATTGAATAAGCGACATTTCCACTAAAATATGGAGAGCATGAACGTGGCAGGAACACTAGGGCCTACATAAGTGTATAGAGACACGACAAAATTAATAAACTACAAATAAAGATACCTGAGGTGGATGGGTCTATACTCATTGAACCGAGGGGTGCGAAACGATCGTTGAAATCCCTCTTAATCTAGTCATAAAACTATGAATTCTTAGGTGCTAGTCCGTCATGAATGTAGTCTTCCGCTGCCATGAACGAACAGGCAGGGAGAGGGGAACAGATAGAACGCATCCATTGTCCCTTACAGACTGGAACACCACAGTCACACGAAGATGAATCATCAGACTGTTGGTGGTGTACTGTCGAAATAACAGGTCTGGACCGAAGATTGTATGTGTGAGCACGTGGTGGGATAGTATCGCTGGGCGTGTCTGAGACCGAAGTGGGTGTCACAGTGGTAGGGTCAGGCAGTACGTCGTCAGGGACAGGAGTGTCAGGGACAGGAGTCTGGGTGTCATCGTCGACAGTCAGACGAGCTAATTTCATGTGGTTGAGATGCTCATGTACTTGTTCTCCAGTGGCTAGGTTTTCCAGCTTGTACTTATTACCTGTGATATGCTCAAGAACTCTGTAAGGACCAAGAAACTTCTCAGTCAGTTTGTACATGGGACCATCTCGTCGCTGGTTGAGGATCATTACTAAAGATCCAGGTCCTATTCTCGTAGGTTTAGCATGAGCGTTTTGTAACCGTGTGAAATCGTCAGTAGCTTTAGAGAGATGTTCCTTGACCCTCTGGAACACCAGTTGAGTGTCTCTCCGTTTGACCTTAACATAGTCGTCATAGTTGTAGAGTGGCGCGGGAGGCGAGGAGATGATGGCATTAGGAAATCTCATGTCTGTCCCAAATAGCACAAAGTGAGGTGTGTCTCCTATGGAGGAGTTGACAGAGGAGTTTATCGAACATTGGACGATTGGCATAAGTTCATCCCATTTGTGACTGTCTCGATTGACTGTCACTCTGAGTGCGTCAAGGACCTTCTTGTTAGTTCTTTCAGCAAGGCCGTTGCTAGCCGGCTGATAAGGCATTATATTGCACTTTTTGATGCTGTACAATGTAGCCAGTTGTTCCAGGACAGAATTGTTGAATTCCGGGCCGTTGTCAGAGAGTATAACCCTAGGTGGACCATACCTGCAAATTATATGATCATGAAAGGCACTAGCTATAGTTTCTGCAGTCTTGTTTGGAATTGGAACCAGTTCACAGTATCTAGAGAAGTTATCTACCATAACTAGGAGATGTTTATTTCCTCTGGAAGTTTCAGCAAAATTTGTTAACAAATCCATAGAAACACGATCCCAAGGTGCATTAGTCGTAGGGTAAGACTGAATCGGGTTCGGGCCAGCAACATGGCCTCCGTGAGCTAGGCAGGTTAGACATTGATCCACGTGACGTTCAATCTGTTTGGCCATTTTGGGCCAGTAGTACTTGTGGTGTCTGTGTATAGCTGAGATAGTCATGGTTGTAAGGTTGATGTAAAGTCATTCCTGGTTACTGACTTTAATACTTAAATAACTACATGATAGAGTAGCTCCCAAGCTTGGTAGCGTCCTGTATGCTCTTGTTTACCTTCTCTAGTGGCGTCCAGCCGCCGCACATAGAAAACGGATGGTACCATTTTCTGTGAACATGACATCCCTCCTTTTCTTTAAAAAGAATGAATACAGGATGTCTACCATGCTTGTAGCACAAAGCAAAGTTATTGACACAAAGTAAGTTATTAACATATCAAGAGATATTGCATACATTTAACATTAATTAAACACACAAAGAATTTAAACAATCTTTACCACAAAGGATTTCAATGTTAAAAATACATATGCAATGTTAAACAAACATGAAAGAAACTGTAATACAAAGTTACAAAATATTGAATGAGAGATCTGCATTATTCAAACAATATTAAATTTAGTTAGCATAACAAGTAAATACTTTGCATTACATAGGAACACAATTAATCATCATATCGTGTAGGGCGTTTAACATGACGTTTTGGACGAGAGTCCTTAAATAGAAAAATATCCCTCGATGAATTGTTTATCGAGTTATAACTCATTTTTTCTTTTTCTTTTGCACGACTTTGCACTTCATCATTTTCTACACTATTTGGAATCACTTTGAAATAAGCCATATTACGTGTTATACTATGATCTCTATTACTCGCTGTTACCATAGTTCCTTTTACACTAATCACTTTATATGGTTTTGTATCATACGGCATATCTAGCTTTCCCTCTTTTTTCTTTTTAACGAGAACAGTATCTCCAACCTTTATGAATTGTTCCTTTGCACGTTGATCATGAGCAATTTTCATTTTGCCCTTGGCTAGTGCATCCTTCTGAGCGAGACGTTTATCCGTTACTTTGGCTGGCATGACAGGTAGTGCGATCCTCATAGGACGTCCAAATAAAAGTTCGCCAGGCGACTTGCCCAGTGTTCCATGCGGTGTTGCACGGTAGTTCCTGAGAAAAGCATACATAGCTTGTTTCCAGGATCGTCCTTCGGCATGAGCACAGCGTACAGCTTTCATGAGAGGTTGCATGAATCTCTCGACTTCTCCATTTGCTTGTGGATGTAGTGGCATCACACGGCGGTGTTTGAATCCAATATGCTCAGCAAAGTTGACAAAGTCTTGTCCATTAAATGGCGGTCCATTGTCCGTCTTGACAACTTCAGGAATGCCAAAGTTTGAAAAGATCTTGTCGAGTTTCGGGATGACAGCCTTTGCAGATGTGGAAGTGATGATTTCTACTTCTGGATAACGTGAGTGATCATCAATGACTACCATCAAGTACTCTCCAGTTGGTAGCGGTCCACAGAAATCCATCGATACTTCCATCCATGGTGCAGCAGGTAGTGGTGAAGGTTGTAGAGGTGTTGGTCTTGAAGTATCCACTGCAGCTTGGCAAGGGACACAGGCATCATGCATGTCCTTAGCTTGACGATCAATGCCAGGAAACCACACCTTTTCTCGTAGCAGCTGTTTGGTCCTTACAAGACCTTGGTGTCCTTGATGTGCAAGCTTCAGAGCACGTTGCTGGAGAACAGCTGGAATGACGATACGAGTACCTCGCAGCACGGTGTCGCGTTGTTGCGTAACACTTAATTCTGTCTGGATGCGTTCAAGTGCTTTGAATGCATCTTGGTCAACTCCTGAGGGTGGGATGCGTGGAAACTTTTTCTTAGTCAATGCATCCACTGTTGCTTGCAGAGTTGGGTCCTCTAGGGTTGCAGTACGTATTTCATCAAGAGTGAGAGCCTTAGGGACTGCATCACAGGTTACAGAGTGTACATATTCCTCGGCAACTTGCTGATGCTTGGTGATGGTGAAACTGTTGGCAGGATGTCGACTGATGTAATCAGCGGGATTGCCTGCACCTGGCTTGTATTTCACCGTAAAGTTGTATGGTTGCAGACGAAGAGCCCATCTCTCAATGCGAGCTGGTGGTTTGGACTTTGGATTATTGAAGATGGTCTCCAACGGTTTGTGGTCAGTGACTATCGTGGTAAAGGGTGCACCAAGCAGATACACATTGAAGTGTTCACAGCCCCATACAAGAGCAAGAGCTTCCTTCTCTGTCTGACTGTATCGTTGCTCAACATCTGTGAGAGAACGGCTGGCGTAGGCAATTACTACTCTTGAATCTGGTTGACCAGGTTTGTGTTGGGCTAACACAGCACCTAAACCAACAGGACTAGCATCCACCGTTAACTCAGTGTCCATTGATGGATCAAAGTATGCAGCAGTCGCATTTTCTACTAGTGCATCTTTCACAGCATCAAATGCATTTTGCTCGACATCGCTCCAGTACCATGATGCATTTTTCTTCAGGAGCTCACGTAGAGGCTTCGTAATGGTAGCAAAATCTGGAATGAAGCGAGAACAGTAGTTTGCCATTCCCAGAAAACTATGTACTTCAGTGGATGTTGAAGGAGGTGCAGCATTCTTGATATCTGCAACTTTCTTAGGATCTGGAGATAGACCTTTGTCACTAAGTACATGTCCAAAGAATTCAATTTTATGTTTATTGAACTCACACTTTGCTCGGCTTAGCGTCAAATTCTTTTCTCGTAAGCGTTGCAATGTTGCACGAAGAGCTTTGTCGTGTTCAGCTTGGGTACGGCCATAAACAATGATGTCATCAGACATGTTGTCAGCATTAGGTATATCTTGCAATACCTGGCTGATGATGTGCTGGAATACTTCAGCAGCACTGTTAATACCAAAACTCAGGCGCTTGTACCTATACAGACCTCGATGTGTCGTAAACGTTGTGATGAATCGACTCTCATCATCAAGTTCAAGCTGATGATAGCCCTTGTTTAAATCTAACTTGCTGAATACAGTTGCACCATTCAAGCGGTAAATCATATCATCTACAGTGGGTGTAGGATGGCGTTCACGCATTATTGCCTTGTTGGGAACACGCATGTCTACACAAATGCGTATCTCATCTGGATTCTTCGGCTTTGGTGGAGTGACAATTGGGCTTACCCATGGTGTTGGGCCTGTTACCGGTTCAATGATATCTAGTTCTATCAGCCTATCCAGTTCGGCATCGACTTTCTTGCGAGTATGGAATGGTTGTCGGCGATGTGGTTGGGCAACTGGAATTACATCTGGGTTGATATGCAGATGTACCTTGCTATCAGTATAACAACCTATGGATTTAAACCGATCAGAAAATTCAGCAACAATAGCATCAACATTGTTTGCAGATTCCACTGCTACAGCATTAGAAAGCTGAAGTAGCCCCAATTTGGTTGAAGTCTTGTAACTGAGTAAAGACTCCTTTGCATTCCTAACAACATGGAATGTAGTAATGAGCATTGCATTCTTTGACTTAATCTCTGCAGTGAAAGTTCCAATCACTGGTAAGGCTACCTTTGAAGCATAGGCAGTGGCTTTGCCATTATAGTTTTCAAGCTTTGGGAACTGTTTTTTAAATTTTTCATAGTGGCACTCAGCAATGGTGTCAATGTTTGATCCAGTGTCAATGAGAATTTTGAGACAAATGCCAGCAATGTATACTATAGTCTCTGGGTTGTTTGGAAGATCATTCCATTTTGTGATTGATTGTACTCCATAAATATAATCACATTCACTGTCATCTGAGACTGGTTGTAATGAAATGTTGTCTTGTATATTATTAACATTCTTGATTTGAGGTGCAATATTGTGTTTGCCACCTCGACTCCTATGACTTGATCCTCGTACATTGCTTTTATTTATTGATTGTGGTTTCTTTAGTGCGGAACGACACATAGCACCAAAATGATTTAGTTTTCTACACTCATAGCACTTCTTACCTTGTGCAGGACAAACATTATCTTGGTGTGGGTAGTCTCCTCCACAATTGTAACATTTATTGTTGACAACCTCTGATGTGAGTCGTTGTGACTGCTTGAGTCTTGTTCCATGACTCCAGTTGTGATGTGGTTCTCGGCTCAATTTAATGTTAGGTTTGGCATGATATCTTCTATGATCATGGTGTACTCCCTGAACCTTACATACTTCATGACTGTTAGTAACAGTGGCAGAACCGTTGTTGGCACTGCACTCCATGGCACGAGCATCACGTGCAGCATCTTCCATTCGACGAGCCATATCCAGTATCTTGGTAAGAGAACTTTCATCATCAACAAGTTCTAGAGCTCTTCGACGAAGACGTGTAGATGTGCATGTTTCAATTATTTGCTGTTTGATTTCTTTGTCAACATCAGCAAACTCACAGTGGGCTGCTAAACCCTGCAGACGTGTATGGTATTGATCAACAGTTTCATTAGAGAGTTGTTTTGCTCTCCTGAAATGCATAATTTCCATAGCAGTATTTTGCCTTGGTTTGAAATGCTCAGTTAATTTGGCCTTGGCAGTGTCATAATCTTTGGCACCACCAGTATCTTTCAGTGTATCAAAGATGTCACAAACTCTATCACCTGCATAGTGAAGCAGAAAGGCACGCTTTCTTTCAGCACTTTTGATATCAGAAACTATCAACAAATTTTCAAACCTTTTAAGCCATTTGACCCACCTCTGTGACAGGTTTGTCTGGTCACAGTCAGGATCAAATGCAGGAAACTGAGGTATATTTGCCATTTTTACTGAATAAATTTAAACTTATCACTTAAAATGTTCCTCAGAATATATAACACTTACTGCACTGTATATGTATTTAAGAATTCACTGTAATTACTTTAATTTTGCAAAGCACACAAGCATTTTAATGCAAAAGTTCACAACAGTGCACAACACAGCAGCAACTGACTTCTTACCTAGCCCTTGTGTACATGTGTTGTTCCTACTCACAGCAACACAGCAGTTGTTAGCAGTTGGTACAGCAATTGCAGCAGGGCAGCAGTTGGCAGCAGTAGGCAGCAGTTGGCAGCAGTAGGCAGCAGTAGGTTCACAGCGTGAAGAATTTTGTAGCACGGAGCGTCGTTTCGTAACCAAAACATCGGGTTTTGTACACTGCATCAAAGCGTCGTTTCGTACACAGCGTCGGCAGATTCCTCTCACAGCAACACTCAGCACAGCTTGGGTAGCACACAGCATTGGCCAGCACACAGCAACGGCCAGCACACAGCACATGCACAGCACAACACACATGGGGTTGCATACAGCATCGGGTATGGTGCTCACAGACAGCTTCTCCTTCCCTCTGGGCGAGACAGCATGCTCCTTCCTTGTGTTTTGTTGAACAAAATACCTGCGTTCCCAGTTCATCTCTCGTCGCCAGTGTGGTGTCTGTGTATAGCTGAGATAGTCTTGGTAGTAAGGTTGATGTAAAGTCATTCCTGGTTACTGACTTTAATACTTAAATAACTACATGATAGAGTAGCTCCCAAGCTTGGCAGCGTCCGTGTGCTCTTGTTTACCTTCTCTAGTGGCGTCCAGCCGCCGCACATAGAAACGGATGGTACCATTTTCTGTGAACATGACC
>WNGS01149336.1:17681-30220 GCA_020271785.1 Procambarus virginalis | reverse complement strand
TGAGCTAGTGGTGCCCAATTAACAAGTCACCATGACTAATCCAGAAGCAAAGCGTGCTTTAGTAGCACGTAAACGCCAACTACAAGAGATCTCGACCAATATGAAAGTTGTTATGAGCTGTAATTAATTAAAGTTAGTTGAAAATACCACTATTACAGATTCAAAACCCAATTGCATCTATGAAAGCAAATAGGAAATCTTACCAAATCAAGTCCACGACGACGACGACATAGTAGTAGAAGATGTGGAACCATTCCTGTCTGACCTAGCACAATATGAGAAGAAATCCAAGCCAGGTTGGAACATTACCCAGGATTATTTGAATCAGAACAATAGCAAGTACATGAAATAAAGTAGATAATGTTATGGATGATCTGGATCTTTTTGA
This sequence comes from Procambarus virginalis, assembly GCA_020271785.1. NCBI lineage: Eukaryota > Metazoa > Arthropoda > Malacostraca > Decapoda > Cambaridae > Procambarus > Procambarus virginalis. Next base: position 29,832 of record WNGS01149336.1, on the reverse strand, counting down.
GAATAAATGTTCAGCCAGATTAGATCCTTTAACCAACGAGGATAAAGCCTCACCCACTACAGCATCACTCAATATTATACCACCAAAAATTAAACAGTTCTCAGACATTTATCCACAGTCTCTGTGGATTCTGAAACCCCAATACCTGAGGCTACTAAGTTAACATGCCTCCAAACTGAAATTAGAGGTGAAGCTGAACCAGTAGTAGAAAATGTAAATGAAGATAGCGACAGCACTAATTTCCCATTCCAGCATCCTAGGAGTAATGCTGGCAATGAGAAAACTGTCATGCATCTAGTACTATAATTGCTGGACTTACATCAACCTGATCAGACTGCTGACTCATTACATTCCTTTAGCATGGAGTTTGAGTCACTATTAAGAACATTCAGTCTTAAGGTTGATATAACCACTAGTGAATGGATGACCAAAGTAGTCCTTCAACAAAAATTGTTTAGCGATATACTAGATGAGTTATTCGCACATCAACGTAACACCATCCTGACAGTACAGGACATCATTGAAGGTTTGCATTCCATCATAAACAAACGACGAGCAAATGAGGAAGTTAAAGCCTCTTGCGAGCCTTCAGAAATAGAAAATAAGTCAATTAAAGGGTAAAACAACTACCCCAAATAAACATCAGCCAAGTACTCTCATACCAAGTTGGAGAAAATCTGACAATGCAGCAGAATCCTCCAAGCCTACTAGATCGCCCAAACCGGTAACTTCCAAGCATGCAGTTGGCTGAGGGACATGTATGTTCTGCAAAAAAAACATTGAACATACCGTTGTGCCAATTATCCAGACAGAGATACTCGTATTAAGTGACTCCAGGAATTAGGGAGATGTTCAAGGTGCCTCAAGTCACACAACATAGACTATTGTGATACCCAATTCAACACCTGCAACAAGTGTAGAAGAGGTAGGTACCATGCAGCACTGTGCAAACATACGAAATTAACGTATTCAAGACCCAAGGTGGAATATAGCATTCCCACCACAGTACAGTTTTGCAAGGTGCGAGAGAAAATTAGTGTCCAATCGGCAGAGTGCAAGAGTAATGCGACTCTGCCTACTGTACAAATTACCATCCAGAATAAGAGGGCCATGGTCCATACCCTTGGGTTGTTTGACCAAGGGTCCCAGAGAACGTATGTCACTAAAACGTTGGCAGATGAACTACAGTTAAGGCCTGTAGCCCAGACGACAATCAACATCTCAGGGTTTCTAACAGTTACAGGACCTCAAGTCTACCAGGTGGTACAACCATCAGTACATTTATGCAGGTACGTCTGTCAAGTACAAGCCATTGTGCTGGACAAAATACCAGCAGACCTACAAGTACAAGGTCTGAGAGCAACAGCCAAATTCCTGAGAAATAGCTGAAAAAATTGGCAGATAATAATTTCGAAAAAAACATACCCTATGTGCTTTGGGCGTTACGCGCGCCTAAGCGGTAAGACCTAAAAGTGTATACTCTTTTTACTGTCCTGACACTATTTGTAGGCCTATTATTTAAATTTGGTATCACTGTGTTCGCAATAGAATTGTCTATAAGAACATACATATAAAATTCTGCCAAAGCATAAGGAATATCAACACAAAATAAAAATCTATTGACATCACTTGCCGAGAGCGCCAAACAGCAACAAAATGTTTCCACTCTCTTAATGATTGCGAAGGCCACATTTATCCTACATCGTTGATTATGGTATCATTGGAACCGCAATAAAATTCTCTATACGGACATATGCATATAAATATAGAATCAATGTCGCAACCGACCCACAAGACGGTTGGAAGTGGCTGAAGTGTTACCCGCGGCGGCATATCGGCGCCATATCGGCGAAATGTGTATATTCAATTTACTGTCCCGACATGATTTTTGGATGTACGTATTTAATTTTTGTACCAATGTGTTCGCAATAGAATGTTCTATAAGAACATAAGTATAAACCATCACATAAGGATGCGTTTGACCGGCAACAGACATGAAAACTACGTCGATCGTACTCGTCGTGTCAATAATACAATTGTTATACCAGATGATTCACTGCCATGCCGTTTTCTTTAATAAGCTCTTCGGTTTTTAGAAAAAACGTAAATTTCATGGCGAACATTTCTAAACTATCCCCAACAAAATCGGAGAGAAAATGGAATTTATACAAATATTTTATCGTTGGACTAGAGGGTGCGTCGGCAAAATATCACGGAGAGAAAAAGATTGGACTATAACGCTTGTCCAGGGGGCATGAAAGTGTTAAGTCTGATCACCTCACCGACTTCGGTATCCTTGTAGGGACAGACTACTACCATCGATTCATCGGTAGCCCTACTAAATATCAGGCCATAACCATGCTAAATTCGGTAGGAGGCAAATTACTCTCAGGCCCAGTATTAAGCTTGAGGAGACCTATGCCGCAGATAAACAATACCAGTAGAAATCTAAATATGTTAGCTGATTATATCTCCAGTAGCATTATACTAAGGAGATTACAGCTGACTATAGCAACAGAGGTTGATGTTAATATCATCATTTGAAGCTGAAGATGAGTTCATGAGTCCTCAGTGACAAATCAGTAAACAGTAGCCTAAACAGCTACAAGTCACTGCGACCAATGTCACTGAACCCACTGCAGTCTCAGAACCATACTTGAATTTAATGATGGACTATTCAATACTCTGAATCAATTAACTAAATTAAACCCCAATAAATCTGACGACTGATTTTGATACATTTATTATTTAATCCAGATGTATTCCATGGGCCTCAGTGTATATATATATATATATATATATATATATATATATATATATATATATATATATATATATATATTCACCAACTATTCGCCAACTAGTGACCTAATAATAGTGACACTATTATTCACCAACTAGTGACCAGTTAACTGAACAAACTTCAAGTTATATCTAATGTCACTGATCTCACTGCAATCCCTGAATCATACTTGACTGTAGTACTTGATCACATTCAGTCTTCTGGGTTAAATAATTTATGTTTAGGCTATAATTTTAGCCTCTCAAGAGTTAACAGGGAAATGAAATTGCATTAGACTTCTAACCCCTGCAACTCTAGTATGAGACATACATCCTACCTTGAGGATACCTTAAGGTGCTTCCGGGGCTTATCGTCCCCGCGGCCCGGTCATCGACCAGGCCTCCTGGTTGCTGGACTGATCAACCAGGCTGTTGGACGCGGCTGCTCGCAGCCTGATATATGAGTCACAGCCTGGTTGATCAGGTATCCTTTGGAGGTGCTTATCCAGTTCTCTCTTGAACACTGTGAGGGGTTTGCCAGTTATGTCCCTTATATGTAGTGGAAGCGTGTTGAACAGTCTCGGGCCTCTGATGTTGATAGAGTTCTCTCTCAGAGTACCAGTTGCACCTCTGCTTTTCAACGGGGGTATTCTGCACATCCTGCCATGTCTTCTGGTCTCATGTGATGTTATTTCTGTGTGCAGGTTTGGGACCAGCCCCTCTAATATTTTCCACGTGTAAATTATTATGTATCTCTCCCGCCTGCGCTCAAGGGAATACAGATTTAGGCTCTTAAGTCGGTCCCAATAGTTTAGATGTTTTACCGAGTGGATTCTAGCAGTAAAGGATCCTGTACGAACAGACACACAAATGTGTGATTACTAACAACTAACCTCAAATTAATCTAATAATTAGAAGGAGGAGTATCGGTGTTCATCTGTTCTGAATAGGATTTCGACCTTTGAGCAGCCCCCCGAGGAATTATGTGAGAAAACTCGACACCATTTAATAATATTACATACAACGTGCAGATAATATTGCTGCTGTGTTGTATACACAAGTTACCCATAGAAAATGTAGCTTGTAGTGAAATTTTCCGTCAATAGAAAACGGGATATCATTGCCTCATAGTGCTATAAATTCACCAACTATTCTCTTGCAGCACCTGCCACACCTCCTGCGGCACCTGCCACTCAAGATCTTAGACCTGCAACTTCAGACGTTCTCCCTCTTGATGCAGGACCCAGCACTGCTCTTGATGTTGCAGGATGTTGCATATTTTAGACCAATTATATTAGGTTAGTATGTTTTATTTTTTATATTTTGATATTACATCATAAATAATTGTAAATATAAAGCTGCTGGACTTTTTTTTTTTTTTTTTTAATAATTTAATTTTTTTAATATTTTTTTTTATCAGGCGATCTTCATGGAACTTCCACACCTTACTGAAGGAATGCCAATCTACAAGGGTGGTAATTTTGATTGAAATTGGTCGTTTATCAACCTCAGCCACAGGTGGCGGAACTTTGACCTTGATTTTCTACAAGTAAGTAATTTGCAACTATATGGCGATATAACTTTTTTTTTATTATGCAATTTACATGAAACTTGCACATTTTATGTAGAGTCTATGCCTCTAAAAACTCAAATATTATTTTTTTCCTAAGATCATTTATTGATTTTATAAATATTTATAAACTTCATTTTGTTGCATAATTTTTTGGGTGAACTTTGAAAATTTGTATTATTGCACTTAATACATTTGGGATAGTAATGTTACTAGACAACCTTTATTATATAGTAATGTGATAGCTGAGTATCATAGAAATGATTTCGGTTGATATTTATATTTGTAATATCATCTTTAAAACATGTTAAAAAAATGATTAATTTTTTTTTCTCCCTCTCTATTTATGCTGCGATGCTGAAACTTTGGCCAGTTGCAGCCCTCCTTAAATGTAACACGTCAATAAATTTTCATTGCACTAGAACAACTTTTATGAAACCATTCAAATGCCCCCTTAAGCCTTGGTCCTTATCATATATAATATACAGTGTTTTCTCTGATATAGCTGTCATATATTAGGATTCCGGCTTGACAACTAGTGCACTTTGACAGGAACAAGAAGAGGAAGCAAGAATTAATTTTGGTACATCAGTTACTATGGGTGATGGAAGCTAGCCTCACATGAGGATAATTTGGTATCTACATCCTATTTATACCTGGTGGACTAAGCCTGCTCTACAATAAGATAAGGCACCTCCAATTTTAATTTACTAATATATGTAGTTTAATACTGTAGTTTGATTGGCCGATTACGTTGACCTAATTTCTTCTTGTGGCCCCCAGCCATCGCTCTGTCCCAGATGGAAGCCTTCACTCCCTCCACCACGGCTGCATATATATAAATTTAATATATACCCTCCCTATTATGTAAGGATCGATTTGTGAGATTATTGCAGAAATACAGTCCACTTAACATCATACCAATTGCTATCGAAATATATAAATTAACGTAAATATAAATTCTATATAAATTCATATAAATTAAATAAATATAAATCTCACAGGTCGGTTCCCACAGTGTGCTTACTGGATACAATGGGCGGCCGATTACGTTGACCTAATTTCTTCTTGTGGCCCCCAGCCATCGCTCTGTCCCAGACGGAAGCCTTCACTCCCTCCACCACGGCCGATGGTGGAGGGCCATGTGCTTCCTCTACCTGGTTTGGTCTTGGTAAGCTTCACGCTGTTTTTGTGGGCAGGGGAGCTGGTATATATTTTGGTTAGGTCATCTGCTCTGCTCTAGGCGTGAGGGGGAGGGGAGGATCTTAAATTCCAGGCGTAGTGTGCCATGGAGCAATTTGGGATCTTAGCTTCAACAGGCTGATTTGCCATGTGTCTATCAAGGCATATTTTTGTGTCGTGGGGTTGGCTGCAGACTCCACACCTCACTGGGCGTTAGCAACCGTCCTTGTGATGTCTAAATCTCTGATATCTGAAGCATCTGAGGGGCTCTGAGGGCGTAAGGCCTGTGTCGGAACACACCCTAAATACCACGATCAAGCCTCCCTGGAATCCGTCCTTTTACTGTGAGAAGGACTTGTCGGATTTCATGCTTCGTGGATTTTACCTGGCATATTTCTGCTGACACCACATAATTCAGCTTTTTGAAATGAGCTAGGGCCATGTGCAAGGAATAGTGGAGGCCAATGATTTTCCTAATTTTGCCCTCTGGCATTTCCCCAATGTTCGTCACATTTCCTGCAATTCTTAGAAATCGTTACAGCTGTCTCGTCTTTGGGCCTCAGAATATATTCGCCTCTGATGTTGTGCTTTGCTCTTATCTGGAGCTGGGGATACTCTTTTTCAAGATCCACAACTGTGACGTACGAAGAAGTGCCCTCAGCATGCCGCATTTGAATACTGGCAGTGAGGATTCTGTCTGGGTAGTTGTAGTGTTTATCGATAGAGGAAAAAAACTATGCAGACGACATTGTCATCATCATAAAAGGAAGGAATGTGGCGCACCTTGCACCCAAATGCTAAGACTGCATCAGTGAAAAGGCAAAGCAGATTGGTATCAAACTTAACTCCACCAAGACAAAAGCCATGTCCATAAAAATAGTGAAGCCCAACCATCAACTCACAGTACAGGGTCAACGAAATGAATGGGTGGACACTTATCAGTATTTAGGAATAGTCCCGACACACACATACGTTTTAATGCTGAGGTCAGTTACTTGAGAGATGAGATAAATGCAGCCCGGACGGCATTCCTCAGGTCGCTAACCTTTCTCTCTAGAGGAGCCAATCTGCAAGTCCTTCACACATACTGTGTACAGGCAGTCAGATCAGTGCTCGACTATGCCACACCTGCACTCACAAGTCTATCACAACAACAGTGGAAAAAGCTTGAAGTAGCCCAAAACAATGCTATGAGAGCTGCCCTGAGAGCCCCTATGTGGACCAGGCTTGAAACTCTAAGACTGGAAACGGCTTTGGCCTCTCTTCAAGAATAAATATCTCAAAGAACAGCTACAATTATCAGTAAGATAATTGTTTTCCCTGATCCAGTCCCAGTACGGCAGGCCATGGTGGTTGGGCTTTGCCAAAACAATGGGCTGCCAGAGTGGGAGAAGTCCTAAACAGAGTATAATTAAAAAACATGATTCTTGATAGAATAGGTGATCATCCACACCTAAACTACACTTGTGGGAGGGGCCTACCTACAAAATAGTAATAGAAGGTCTTCCCATGAAAAAGGCTGCTTATGATCCAACAATCTTAAGGCGCATCATAGAAAAGCAAATGAGCAGCATAGCAGTAGCAGGAGCCACCCACATCTTCATAGATGGATCGGTGGACACAGAATATGAGTGCTGGTGCTTCTCTTTGAACGGACAGCGACCAGGCATATTGGAGACTGGGAGGACCAGTATCATCAACCCAAATTGAGCAAACAGCCATTCGCATATGTGATTGCACAAAACATCCAAAATGCAATCATACACTCAGATTCAAAAGCTGTTCTTTAAATATTAGGAAAAAAGGAGTGGAAAGACAACTTGGAAATAATTACCACAATTTTGTATCTTGGAGCAGTAGCTAAAGGCAAAGGACTCAACATCACCCTAAACTGGATCCCAGCCTATGTTGGAATCCCCTTAAAAAAACGACGAAACTACTAAATAGGCAACTCCTCATCCAGTGATCTACAAAAGAATCCATACCAGCCTAGAGTACATAAAAAAACATTCTTAAAACCCAATACCTGTGGCTACTGAGTTAACGTTCCTCAAGTGTGAAATTAAAGGTGAAGCTGAGCCAGAAGTAGAAAATTTAAATCAAATTAGTGATAGTCCAGTTCATCTCTCTAGGGATAATGCTGATAAGGAAAAGGCTATCATACATCTAATACAACAATTGCTAGACTTACCCCAACCTGATCTAACCGCTAACTCATCACAAGCCATCAGCTTGGAGCTTGAGTGGGAGCCAAAGTACAGGCTTACTCTGTAGGCTTAAGAGTACAGCCTTAAGGTTGACTAACCACTGCTGAATGGATGACTTAAGTTATCAATCAACGAAACTGTCCAGTGATATATTAGATAAATTGTGCTTACATCAATACACAATTCTGACAATGCGGAATATCTCTGAAGGTTTGCATTCTATCGTAGACAAACGAGCAAATTAGGAATTTACAGTATATTCTTAACCTGCAAAAACAATAAACCACAGAGTACAACAAATACTCCAAATAAATCTAAGCAATCTAGCTTCACGCCAAAGTGTAGGAAGCAAAGCAGTAAGGACATTTACGCAGTGAATCACTCCAAGCCCACTTTTACAAGAACATAAAAGGCGGTAACTCATAAATGTGATGTAGGCTGGGGACATGTTTGTTCTGCAAAGAAGAGCATTCAACATATCGTTGTACCTGAGTAATCAACTCAGCTATGACGTGGTTAAAAGAACCTAACCCGTCCTCGACTCAAGTCCATTACATCCAGCGGTCAACCCCACAGACACATTCATAAATATTAACATGCTGTTCATTCAAAACGGGAATTTTCTCAAGTATATATTAATATTATAATATATTAGCCTATTGTGTATATATAGGCATAGGATAGGTTAGGTGTTTAGGTTCTGTTGGCGATTATTTGTATTTGTAGTACGTGGGTGAAGCATTTATAGCGTTGTGGTTCGAACAAAATTCGTCAGTGTTCCGGATATGTTCGAATGTCAGCAGTTGTGAGTCGTGTGTAAACCGCTTTTCATTCATAAACAGGGGGGTTTGGCAGGTGCATGGAATCACTTTTGGATCTTTGTTTGAAGAACGGGCTGAAAGAACCATGTCGTAGCTCAGTCAATTAAGCTAGCATCTGGGATCCTCTTGGACGTAGGTTCGAACTCTCGTCATAGCCCTTGTGAACTTTTTCGAGCTATTCAATTTGTATGGTATACTACGTTCATGCGCTTTGCTTAGAATAAAACTAAACTGAAAAAAAATAATGCCTTTTGCAGTTACCTTTTCTTAACGTCTGATTACTAACGCTTTGAGAAATAAATCCGTGTCCTATTTGCCTTTTATGAACGTTTATACATTGATATTTTGGTTTTAAACTTTTACTAATAATGCCTTCCAGATCATTTTCGCAATCGCAACACCATCTACTTCGTATCTTGTAACTCTACCATCATTACCTAGCCTCAAACCTATACAATCGGTTGATCCTACAGTGGCGATTATCAAATTATCAGTTTCTGGCTTTAGAATTATAGCAAGAAAAGCATTTACATTCACACACAACTGGGAAAGATTCAGTGGTAGTAATGAGTGTATACACTAATAACAGTAGTGTTAAAGACATAATTCGTGTTGTGGGATCACTCACTGTTATGAAATAAGAAAATTATATTCATGATCAAAAACGAACCGAAAAGTATTGCTGTTCAAATTTCTAGTGTGTGCTTGGGTCATCATATCTTCAGTCTCGTTATTGTGACTTACCCGCTGCATGAAAGATACTATAGAAACGGCATCGTGAATATAGGCAGGCCCAGGGAGACTTTCTGTCCAAGTTTCGTGTTAATGAATAAAAACTCTTTCATGTATATATAAAAGGGCATAGGAGAAGAGTAGCAGTGTATGTGAGAGAAAGACAACTGAATTATTAGTTAAAAACGGATAAATACCAAACCAATATTGCCAGAACTAATTGAAATAAGTGGCAGGCTTGTTTGTCAGTACATAACTTTAACCTAATACATGATAACTGAGTGCTCTATATCAATTCATACTTGATGGACATGTTTATGAAAAAAAAATTGAATAATTTTTATTCATTCAAAACTGATGACATAAAATCATTACATATACAGAAAAATATCAGAACATTTGTTTACAATCATTAATATCAGACATAGTTAAATTGTGATAACAAGATTTGTAGAGGACAATCGCATTTATTTATATTAGCGTCTATTACATTTTCAATGACTGCTTCAAAGTTGCCAACATCACTCATTCCAATATCAGCCACTTCCATAGGAATATAGTTATCAGTTGAGGGATTGTGGATGTCTCCTTTGGTGTTCTTCCAGGCAGCAATGTCATCCTGGAGGTCAGGCAGGCGACTGTAGGAACTGTGGTCCAGAGGGCACCGTGTGAAGGGGTCAGAAGGCGTCTCCAGCAGCAGGTGGATGAGCGTCGACTCATCAACAACCATCTTGGACGAGTGTAGCAGGACTGGCGCCTCCATAACTGTTTGAGTCACGCTGTCCATAAACGCCTCCGGACATTCACCTGATGACTCCTCAGATGATTTTTGGAAGTGGTGGAATGAGAATCCAACCTCTGCTGCTCGCTGGTTAATGGAATCCAAAGAGTGAGCGTAGTTGAGACCCAAGACTGTTGAAATGGGCGTAGATCTCTCTAGTATTATAAAAAAATTGTCTAAATGACAGAGAAGGAACAGGTAGTCAAGAGATTTCTCAACTTTTAGTATAGACACCATTGAAATCACACTAGAAATCAAATTGACCAGGGAAGCCGCCGCGACCTGGGCCAGACCCGGACATTCGTAAGCCGCCATTGTAGGAAATGTGAACATAAAGAGCTCAAATAGAACAAATATTTCATCGTATATATCTACAATTTGCATAACATCAATAATGCCTGCAAGGTACATTTCTCGAATTGTATCTGCCTTATGACCCAAGAGTCGCAACAAATGGTTAAAAAATGCCGCTTCTCTTTCAACTTTCAGATTCCTCACTTGAGTAACACTGGCAGCAACAACAGCGTCTAGATGACCATGTTTATAAAGTGTTATGAGCACCAAGCAGAGGCAGGAAAAGAGGTTTATCTGTGAGTAGCTGTAGATAATGTTATCCAACTGTAGGTACGCGATCGTGTTCACTAATCCTGCAGCGACTTGATGACCTGCAGATGCATCCTGTAAGTACTTCTCGGGCCACATGATAATAAAGCGCAACATTTCCAGCCGGAGATACGGGTTGGGACAGAATTTGAAATTGGATAACATTTTGAATACGAAGGGTTTCAAGAATTTAGAAATCAATACACTTAATTCTAATTTATATTCATCGTTGACATTTTTTAAAAGTTCGACAATTTTCCAAATAATTTTCTCCCATCTACCTGATATTTGAACCGACTTAGTTTTCATACAAGCTGCAAACCGTTAGTGCCCAAAAAAATGCTTTATTGCCCCTTAGCAGCTAATATATCTGTGCCGGCATCGTCCAAGATAATTCCGATTTTGTGTTCGCTCCTCTCTATTGCATCTAAAAGATGATGACAGGAAATTTTCGTAGGGTCGATCCTTGATACAGAGAAAAAAAATGCGTGGAATCTAATGAAAGCTTTCTCTGTGAGGCCTCCATTGTAGTGCAATTAAAGTCTGATTAAAGGTCTGTTACGAAATCCAAATTTGAAACGTGAACGAAAATAAACATGTGATGGTTCTGCTCTTGTTGTTTGGTTTAGATTTAGCCAACTCAGAACAAATTGTCATGTAGCACTGGCTATAGTGAGCCAGTTTTGGCTATAGTGAGTTGCTGCTGTTCTTTTCTGGATTTAGCTACATCAGGGAAGCCAAGGTGGTCCCCCCCGTAGTCAGCCGGGCCTACTATTGAGCCAATTTTGCTCTAATAAACAAGTCTTCTTCTATTTAACTGCAGGTGGGGTGAAGTGTCTAGAAGTGACTTGAATAACAGTCACTTCCAGGTGTAGTGCTCGTTCACGAATGTCAGTGTGAAATAATCAAAGGATCCAACGTCTATTATGGTAATCTGTTCCAGAAATCAACAACCTCCCTGATTTTCAAACCAGTATTTACCCAGGCCGTTCCAAACATATAAAAAATCAATAATTATATTTAGTGTCTCGTGCAGTATTTTGCATTGATGATATGTAACGCATTATTAATATTTTCCGTGTTATGCATATTCATCCACTTGTACACCTCAATCATGTCACACATAACTCTTCATCTTTCTAGGATATATAAATGATTTGTATATCTCCCTTCACATGGAAGGTTTTTTTATTTGTGAGATTAACTTTGTCCTATCCTATGCGTTGATATTACGATAAATTGACTTTATGTACAGTTTTACATGAATGTACCTAAAAAACCTAACTGCATAATCTAAATGGGGCCTAACAATTTACATTCTCTAGAAATTTACCCAGGTAGAAAGGTAAAGAATTAGAAGGTGATATGATATAGGTGTTCAAGTGGATGACTTGGCATAACAAAAAGGAAAAAAATTAGGGTATTAGTAATAAAATATACAACATAGACCATGAAACAATGGGTAAAACGTGGG